>JRHT02000183.1:0-75698 GCA_011800875.2 Suillus brevipes Sb2 | reverse complement strand
TTCTCGCAACATGGATAGGTCGTGCAGTCAATGATTCTGTCGGACAAAACCTGTTGAAGGTACGACGTGTGTGCATGCCAACTGATGCGCGCTCGTGTTCCTGTTCCTGTATGCGTGTGCGTGGTTTCATCAAAATCAGGCGCGTCTAGAATCGAGGGTGGACAGTCCTGGTCACATCAATATTTCCGGGACGACGGAGCGCTGTAGTTGAGTGTGGTGTGCAACTTGAAGTTCCGTTGATGCGATAAGCAGTTAAGCGCCATTCCGTTTAATTATGTTGTCACAGCCAGAGTTCGAGAACAGCATCGCACCGCCTCAAAAGTGTGACACCTATTGATATCGATATCATGAATGAAGCTCAGCTGAGAAAGCATACAATGCTACATACATGGAGGTGGGGGATACAACTACTATATAACAGTGCATTACGCACGTGCGTACAGATAGATAGATAACAACGTTGAACATCGAGAGAGGATTACTCGAGAGGACTACTACAATCGAAAGATGAAAATCGGCTCCAGAGGGAGGAAAAAGAATTACTCGAAAAAACACTAAGATACTTCCTATACGTCAAGATAACCAGATCCTAGCCTATGTACGCATCTATGTATAACAACCCTCGCGAGGGTATTTCTATGTGGGTTTTAGAAAACATCAGTGAAGAGAGGGGATTGGGGGAATAAGGTATTAAGAAGTGGATTGATATGGATGAAGCAGTGGGCGTGAATAGACTGTTGCAGTGGGGAATCAACCAACGAGACCGAAAAGCGAGCACAAACAAACAAAAAAAGAGCAAACGAAAAAGAAACGACCGAAAGCAACAAGGGAGAATGGACATCACCTCCCAGACCTTGTAGCAGCCTCAAACTCCTTGAAGCCCGGAAGCTCCACCTTCCTTCTCCTCCCACCACCGCCCGTTCGCATAAACGTCCCCTCCTCGTCACTACTACTTTCATCCTCATCCATATCCATCGGAAGCCCCTCACCATCCCCCTCTCCCTCCTTATCGCCCGCACTCTCGCCCGCACCTAGATTCAAAGGCGGTAAAGTGATAGGCGGCGAGTTACTCCTCGAAGCAGGAACCGAGTTCGACGCAAACACAGTGGTTGTACTTCGAGCCTTGCTCTTTAGACCCATCCCCAAATGATGCGAGTTTGGCCAGCTCGTATTTCGGGGTGGGTGGCTAGCGTTGATCGGTGTCATTCCAAATGCCATCCGGACGGAATATGCAAGGTGGTGGTTCGTGTGCGGGTGGGGGGGCGAGTTAGGTCTCGAACCACTCGGACTTATCGTGATCGTACTGCTCTCAAACACCGGTTTAGAGCTGTACATCCCACCCACCAAAGGATACGTGGAGCTTCCAGGGCTGCTCCCACTACTACTCGGCCCACTTGAAAGTTGGGGCGTTGGCATATTATGTAAACCCCGCTCGGAAGCTTGTGCTTGGGCAGCGAGAGAGAGTTGACCAGGGTATGTTCTTACATGTGGAATCGGTTCAAATGAACCCGAGCCTGATTTTCGAAGTGCTGGGAAAAAAGCGTTGCGGGTTGGCGGGCTGCCGACGATACTGGAACGACGGGAGCGTTGGCGGATAGGTTCGTCTAGAGGGCTGATAGGTACATCCACGGGCGGTAGAGAGATGGGTGACGGGGCCCTTGATGGATTGGTTGAATGAAGATTGAGGGTGCGGAGTGGGCCGAGAAATGGGCTTGTACTCGGTGTAAAGGTGAATTCCGTGGCTTTGATGCCTGAAGGTGGGGAGAACTCTGCAGCGCCGGGATATGTGGCACGGGATTGCGGATGTTGTGCGGCTATGTGAGTGTCGGAATCGGAACTCAAAGGAGACGGAGAATCCTCATGTGTTACGAGATGACGATAAGCGGGGGGATGAAGGGCTGAGTTCAGGGTGCGGGGTTTGGGAGCTTCGGGGTATGATGGAAGTGCAGGGACGGAGCGGGGGTCTTGGGACATAGGAGTCATTTGCCAAGCAGGGCCGCTCATTCTTCGTTTTGCGCGCATGAACTTGTCGGAAGATCTGATGTCTTCGTCTTCGTTCCAATCTCGGGTGCTTGATACACCAAAATAGCCGTCAGCGGCTGCGCCCTTCAGAGGTACTGTGGAGTGGACGGGGGAATTGGAAGCGCTTTTTGAAGTACGTCCGCGGAAGTAGATTGCCTCGGCGTTACGGGCTTCGTACTCTGCGCGGCGAAGGGCCTCTGCATGGCGGGCCTCGTATTCTGCTCGACGGAGAGCCTCTTCTCGTTCGAGTGCGTAAAGCTCGTCCATTGCTAGGCTTGAGAGAGTTGAAAAGGCGGAAGGGTTTGATGACATTGGGACATGCGTCTGGGAGCGTCTGGGGTGAGAAGGTTCGTAAGAGGAAAGTGAAGTTGGACGGGCATATGATTCAGCCTAGAACGAGAGGGTTAGTTTGATTACATAAAGGAAAGAAATGGAAGATACCTCGTCATCACTATTTGCTCTACTTCTGGCCTTCTTCTTTACTCTGATAGAAGTTCCTTGAGGGTCTGAGCGAGGCAAGGAGTGTAGGTTTATGCCTGGGCCAGTGTGGTCATCTATGATTGCGACATCTGACTTTGCCTTTGGTTTACCTTTGGCATTTGAAGCACCAGACAGGGAATTGTCGTTGTTGTGAATGCGTGAATGTCTTGTGAGTTCGTCTGAGCGAGAGAAACGCTTCTCGCAAGATGGAAAAGTGCAGACAAAGGGTTTTTCGCCTGTATGAGTGCGAATGTGACGAGTCTGAAAGATGTCGATCATATGAGATCAGCACGTTGCTGTCGAGAATGAAAAAAAAGATGATAGCTTGCCTGGTGTTCGAGTCTACTGAAAGCACGACCGCACAAAGGATAAGGACATTTGTAAGGACGAGGGGCGACTTTATCGTGAGATGGAGGGGCAGGTACTTGAGTCTCCATTGTGGTTAGGATGAAGAAGGAAGAAAAAATGAGGCAGAGTATAAGTAGGCGCCAGAGTATGTAATGGGGGGTCGCTCGGAGTCCGGGGTAGAGTCGTTGTATCAACGTGCAAGGGGTCCAACGTGCTGTGTGAAAATATAAATAATATTAAACTTTTTATTATATAATACCCCACATGCTGTCCTTCTTAAAATGTATAAGCCCGATGCCGGTCGGAGACAACCCCGCCGACCACCCCTTTATCGCTTTGCCACGTGCCCATCCAGAGGACAATGTGCTCATTATCCCCGCACAAACTTAAATAAACAAGTCTCGGTACCTCCAATGGAGACCGCTGGTAACCACGGCTCGGCATTCATGCTTACATGGCGCATCATTCCCACGCTTCGATGGCCTAGAATTTGCAGCGAAATTAATGCGAAGCATACAAAGGACTGTTCAGTCCACAACGACCACGTCCGCTCAATGCGCATAATGTGCTACTGGCGCATCAAGACGCAATGGGAGAAAACCGGACGCCCCCCCACTGACCTCGACGACGTTGACATCCACGCATGTGGGAATGCGGGACAATCTTCCATACGCCCTGTCCGTCCAGGCGCAACCCACTGGCAATTATATTTCATGCTGATTATCCCCACACAGACGGAAATGAACCTGGACCCCACAAAAGACACTGACGACCACGCATTCTGGGAACTACTACGTTCTGAGCACCGACATACAACCGACGCATCTGGGAGTTTACGCGTTTCGCTTACCGCACACGCGCTTCCCTTCACACCTTATCCGCTCCGTGTATCCGAAGGCGAGACTCGGAGTGGGTGTCGCTGTGAGTAACGTATGCTGTGCTCTATTCTGTTACGTAGGAGTTTGGTGGGAGACAGCGGATTCGCAAGCATGTAAGCAGGTCGTGATCTACTTTGAAAGAAGAATCTGGCATTAATATTGATGGACAAGAGGGGGCTTCGTACCCACCGGAGAAACCATATTACAACCCTCCTCGATCGTCGGCCTTTTAGATGCTTGGTATTTGGCCTCGGTGATTTTTTATGGCGGCAATTAATGGTGCTTCTGAAGTTCTGACCCTCCAGGTGCCAAAATCTCCACCGTATGCGAGCTTGGATAAGCTGTGTAGGCTGCAATAGCACTGCAAACCCCGTAATTGCATTCATATATGCGCTCCATATATTTGATAACGCCACTCTGCCAGCGACCGCGACAGCTCCTCGTCATGTCATGATGCACGCGAGGAGGGATCGGAGCCCTCAATTGACGGAGACTCGGATCTAAAATGCCACGTTGACGACGACACAAACACGAACGGGGACGTCCGGGAGCGATACCCACGCCGAAGCATCCCCCAAACTCCTATCCGCGCGAAGAGGAAATTGAAGCAAAATCCTCAATGGAGAACCGACCACAAACAGGAACGCTCGGGAATGACCCCCTCGTTCGCGCGGAGAGGGCAACGAACATGAAGCATCTTGGTGGGTCACCATGCATCTCGGAAAGTGCGGGACGTACTACGACATACCGAAGGCTTCCTCAATACGAACACGCTGATGCCTCTAGGAGTTATGCACACACGTTCGATGGTATGAAGCGCTTCTTCGTACTGACCTTATTCCCTCTCAGGCCATGGCCGTTGTTTAGACGACGAGCATACGTCCATAATTTTAAGCGATTTTTCAGTCGCAATGTGAGGTCATGATCATCATGAGTAGATTTCGAAATTTACCTTGTGGCGATCATCACTAAAATGTGCATGCGCGCTGGAAGGAACAAAAAGATCGGGTGTTCTATCTGGTCCCTATATTTGGGAGACTGTTCTTTCCAGCCGTTCTGTCCCAGTCCTCGTTTTTTTCATGCTTCTCCAAGCACTTTTGTGGTTTCGGAGCCGACGGTAGGGGGGGTGCAATGTTAATGTAACGTTTCCCAACCGCTGTCACAAGCACAGTCCTTTCTCAAAAGACATGGAAGTCGAATCAACACATGTTCGTGGAGCCCAAACGTTCTCATACTCATGATATTATCAGGGTTGCCTCAGGTTAGTGCTAGACCAGGCCCAAGAAACGTTGTGCAATACAATGTCCGGGCACGCAATGCCGAAACCTAGGTCGAAAACTTTCAATTGTGCGGGCACACACCGCCGAAAACCTGTGCACCAGATCTCAGACTCCGGCTCATTGCGGTGCCATGGGGTGGTGAGGCGAGGCGGCATCTCCCTTCTACCTGGGCCTTATCTACCCCAAACTTTTGTCTGTGGGCGTAGCTTTGACGTGACATGATTGATCGATCAGGACCGGTTTGAGTCCAGAGGCGTCTGGACATATGTCAAGGTACTCTGATGGGAGCTCCCGGGCCAAGCCGTATTGCATCCAAGTTCTGAGACCAAGTCGAGCCTGAGCGCTTCCCGGTGGGCGAATTTCGAAACGTTTCGCGACTATCACGCATCATGATTAACATCGGTCCCATGCGTGCGTTAACACATACCGACCGACCCAAAGCCTTGTCTATGCAACCTTCCAAAAGGGCATTTAATGTGCATAATACACGTATACGCAGATCCCGAGTTCTGGGTATGGGCATGGATGATGGATTCTGCGTCGATATGAAATCAGGCGTGTCACGTCACGTCATGTTTTCTTTTTGATGGTGCAACCAGTTACATGATATAGGATGCGATACGGCCCTGGACGGTCCGGTTGTACCGTAGCTGTTTATTAATGCGGGGTTCTTTGGGAATGGGCATGCGCACGGATGAGGCAGTCGTCTAAACTCGTGCAACAAGGCAAGGCGTAGAACACTGCACCCTGAGAAGGCGAGCATGTATGTATGCGCCGCGCGCAGCACTTGCTTCCACCTCATGCGCAGCAGCACCAGCAGCACCACAAGTACTCGTGGAACCAGCAGCCTGAAATGAAGAAGATTCCATCAGATCTCACGGTTGATCTTGGTGCGTGGTCTTATCATGCATGCCCATAATACGACTCTGGGTCAATAAAATGAGCATGCAGAACTGAATCGGGGATTCAGAAGACAGCGACCGCCGGCCGGATGCAATTTTAAAAAGCGATAAGGACAAGACAGGAATGGTTTGGGGATAGCGTCGACATCAATGCATATGACGATTATGGTTGGAATATAGTAATTTTTCATGTGATTATGATTATGAGTTGATCGTGATTTGATTGTGTTAACCAGAATCCAGAATCCAGAACCAAGATCAACGTCGTCTGGTTCTGGTAGTCTGAAATTTAGACGTCTCGCGACGCAACCGCCTGCCCAGGTTAGCATGATTGGGTAGATAGTGCGTGAAGCAAGATACGCACCTGCTAGCTCTTTCTTTTTCGATCTCGCGCCTCTCTACTTCTTCTGCCGTGAGCACCTCAAACCGCGTTCGGAATTCTTCGGCTTCTGTCCATTCGCGCCATACGCTTTGGAGGACTTTGGGGCCTTTGGTGCGGCCCCAGCCCATGCCAAGCCCTGTTTTGTCTTTCATGCCCTCGGCTTCCTTGTCACCGCCGATAACGCCCCATTCGATAGCGTCCTTCTTGTGCTTTATTAGTTCTTCATGGATGGCGTGGGCTATGAGCGGCAGTGCCTCTCCTGATAACCCCAGCTCGGTACAGAGTTGCGAGGCAAATGCTTCAGGCGTGAGAGGTGAAAGCAAGTCCCATTCTATGTGGTCGAGTAAATGATACGTCGCTATCTGCACGTCGATCTGTAAACATCAATGAAGCGGCTGAATCCATAATAACACTAGGGAGAAAAAGCGCACGCTTATAATAACACGACACTCAGGAACCTCCTCGCCTGCTTCCACTGCAACACGGGGATCCAAGGACGAGTCGATAGCATGGTCTGCGCCTATATCCATGGAAGCGACGCCTTCGTGGTCTTCGATCTGGGCACGAATTTGGTTTGCGACTGTATCCACCCATGGGACAGTGGGGAGGTCGAGGTCTGCGCAGAATACTTTGGCGAACGATTCGGGTTTGATGAGGGTCTCGTTCAAGTTCCAGACAAAGCAGTCACGTATTCGGAGGGTATCTGTTTCGAATTCGACACGGATAGGGACTAAAGAGGCGCGTGTTTTGGCTTGTGCTTCAAGCATATCAGGCGCACTGGGGTGTATGTGTACATTATTATTTCCAAGACTAAAAAAGGACGTACGGATATTCATGTGCGGTTGGAGCAACGGGTTTTGCTTTAATGAACCGACTTGGAGGGATCATACCTAGGTAGCTTTGATCCAACTCTCCCTTGTCGTTCTGCATCGGTGTAGAGCGTCGTTGGGTTTGAGGCTGGGGCGTGGACATCCCACTACCCGAGTGAAAAACGGACATGCCAGTTCCCATTCTCCGCGTCCTCAAGGTGGTTCTCATACCTCCACTACCAACAAAATCAGAGTCGTCGGATTCGATAGCACCAGCATCTGGGAACTCGTCTCCTGAACCTGGTTCTGCGTAGTTTATCATGCCTCCGCGACGGGTGGAGGCTCTTGTGTTTCCGGCTGCTGCAGAGGGCTGGGTGAGTACGGGCTGCACGAGAAGAGTTGTTCCTGTGCGAAGACGGGATGCATATGTGGAGTGCAGAGCTTGCGAGACGACGGGGAGTGGATGACGGGGTGGGTTTGGTGGGAGTGGAGTAGGAACTGGTGCGGCTACGACTGCGACTGGTAGAGTTACTGGTTGGTATACCGGAGCAGCGACGATCTGTTGTGGAACTGGGTGTGCGGTAGTCTTTGCGGTGCGATGACGAGCACGTGTCGCCTTGTTCGGATTGGTTGTTGACCAAGTGTGAACATTTTTAAGGTAAGCTGGGGCGAGTTTAGTGAGTTTAGTCGTATGAGTTAGTGAAATGAACCTTTTGACGTTGATTGTTGAGGCGCGGGTGATACGTAGTGCTGAAACTGGTTTGTAGGATTATTGGCTGCATTTGAGAGCTGCGTTATCGTTTGTCGCAATTGTAAATCTGTTAGGTTAGTCATGTTTGTAGGGTAGGTCGACGCGTCGGACATCTTGGTAGCAGCCCCGAAACGTTGTTGAGCAACTTCGGTATGACAGTTTCAGTCGTGTTACATAATCATGCAGGATGATGTCATCCAATTTCTTTTTTTTCTTCTAATGTCTGATTCCTACAGCACGAGCACCCTTGCACCCTTTTAAACGACAATGCGTTCAAAAGTGATCTTTTCAACATGATAAGAAACACTTGGTTGCACACGAAAAACGAGTTGAAGCGTCGTGCAAAAGCCATTCTTCGGGAAATGGAATCTACCATAACCTCAGTTGACCCACCACGCAGTTAGCACATCTGATCTATTTGCACTGGTTCCGTCCTGTCCCTTTTGGTTTGGAGAATTTCACAAGTCTAGTTCCAGGGGCACTCTCAAACTGGCATTCTACCCTTCCGATCCTACGTTCATTGCCCCCCATTCTGTGGTTGCTCATGTCCTCCACCTCGGTGGTGCTGCCGAAGTCATAGACGAGGTCTATGATGCGTTCCTTGATGAAGATCCTACGGTACTGTCTATAAATCGTGCTAGCCAAGCAGATTTCCTTGTCGGACGACGACAAACAACCACCAATCACTAACGAACCCTGGTCATGATCTCAATGCTCACTACCTTTTATAGTCAGGCTTGAATGTTAAAATTTCTTCACCAACTTTGTTCATAGCGTTTGGGATGGCTAATAAGACCTGGTTAAGACAACACGGTCTCGTTGTAATATGCCGTCTGCACTTGCGAGTCAGTTGGCCGCATCCGCATCTCTAAATGCATCTCTTCTCGACACTCACACCAGAGCATACCTTTTCACTGGCCGACGCGCAGACGTTCATGGCCTCAACTCGATCCATGCACTCATTAGCAATGCCCTCGCGCAATCATCCTCATTGTCTCCTGCTTTTACTGCGCGAAATATAAAATTGGCTCCAGACGGGAATTCCGGTCCGTGGACTTTGACTAGATTTTATTTTCCGAGGCTGCAAGGAATGTCGACCGGCAATTTCGGGAAGTAATCGCACGCTTAACGCGTTTCTATGCCTGTTGGGACCGTGGCTCATGGAGGCCCACAAGCAAACATTGAAGTGACTGATCAGGATATTTGGTATGTGTTTTTGCCATGTTGTGAGCTTCTGCAACCGACAACGTCCATGAAGAAGCAGTTCTTTTCCTTATCATAAATCCCCGCACTTCGTCAAGATGCTCGCAATCCTATATATATCGTGCGTTTCGTTTTGTTCACCCGTCCTCAGCTCTTCCCTCTTTTAATTCTGTAACCATTTAAATCAATAGCTTCGGCTTTATCCCCGCCGCCGACACCCCATTCAATGTTTGTATCTTACTAGTTCTTCGTGGATCGCGTAGGCTATGAGAAAGTGGTGCCTTTCCCCCAGCTCGGTACAGAGCTGCGAGGCGAATGTTTCGGGCGTCAGCGGCGATAGGACGAGTTGAGTTGAGTTTGAATAGATGAGTAATAAAATAAAACTTTTGATGCTGATGGATTGCTGCGGTTCGAGTGATATGTAGTGCTGAAACTGGTTGGTTTGTAGGATTATTACTGAACGTCATGGTTTAAGCCTATCTTACATAAGCATATGATGTCATTTCAACTACCACCTATAAAGCATCGACTGTTCAATTCTACTCCACCATATCATCATGTCCTCTTCCTCCAAAGACGACGCGCCCCGTCCCCCTTCAAAGGACGTTGAGCCTACAAGAGTCAACACTGCACCACAACAAGGTACTTAGTCCGTTCGATCAACCTCGCTTAGACCTAATGAACGCAGCTTCCACTTCACCTGATGATGGCGCTCACATTCCCGCGGACCAAATTCGCAACCCCTCCGAGGTCGATCGCAATGACCCCAATATCAACGTGGTAGAGATTCCCGCAGAGAAAAAACAGTCTCCTTCCTTCAAGGAACAAGTATTCGGTGAGTGCCTGTCATACAATTGAAGCATTCAAACTCACACGCTGGTAGGATATGCCAAGGTATGATGTTGCGATCCGCCTTGCTTGTGACTCATTACTCATTAATTAACCTTGCCCACCTGCGCCCAGGTCATCCGCGGGACGGTTAGTCACCTGTCCTTCTTCTGTTACTCTCTTTATTTATCTTTTTACAGGCTCTTGGCAAATCAGACGTCAAGGAGCAGGGGGAACAAGTGTTGCGAGGTGAAGAAACCATTCCAGCGAAACGCCGAGGCTCGACTTCGAATTAACACCTTTGTCGTGTCACTGACTTTTCTTGTACTCCATTCTATTACTCGAACTATATCACCTGTCACACATTCGGTATTGTACAGTACTGTAAAGGTTACCGATGAGGATTTATCTTCTCATTGCCAGATTATAATCAGTCATATACGAGATTTCCCGAATGTCCAAACTTGAAACTGCGCTCAACTGCTTCAGGCATATCAATGATATTGGTGGGAAACTGGCCATTTGTTTATCATCCTCTTGCTACGGTATTGACTCTGAGCAAAAATGATCGTCCGTGACGACTAGCAAGAGTAAGTATCGGTGCGCGACCCATTCAATTCCGCCGCATGCATTTCAGTTTCTTCAAGTCGAGAATTGGACCTCGGTTATGTAAGCAGTGCCAGAAGCCTTCTTGTGGCGCGGCATGTCAGAAAGTCTAATTTCAATTTCTAAGGACAACCCCCTTTCAATCGCAATACAGTTACAGTTCCGTGCACAAATCCGAGCCAGCATTTCTTGGGCGGGCGGAATCGTTCGGAAGCGGCGACGCTTAAAAGCGCAAAGCTTTTAGTATTAGCGTGCTTCTCGCTCCTTGGGCAACCACCATCATGACGTTCTCTATGCCGCAGCCTGACGCAACTTCTGCTTCGCCTGTCTTCGATGAGAAACACGTCCAAGAATCTTCCCCGCCGTCAAAAATACACTCAATAAATCCAGTCGTATCCAGCGCTGAGTTTGTCCTCGAAGTAAGTTTTCATGACGTAGTCCGAGCGTTAAACTCATTCCAATCAATGGCACACCTGTCACCAGCAAACGAACATCGTCGAAATCAACAACGACGCGGTCAAAAAAGCTACACAATACGTCAGTTTCAACTTTGACATAATAATTTGGGAGCGCCGCGTAACTAACCGACCCACGCAGATTTTACAAAAAGTCACTTCCGAGTGTTATACTCCGCGCACATGGCGCACCCACCCCTTGCACATCTGTCCGCTGGATCCGTATGACCCGGACGATATACTCACGGGCGCATGTTTGAATTGGATCTTCCTCATCTCTTCTTTGAATTTCAGTTTTTGGTCGGAAAAGGAAGGCAAGCCGGATCGCTACGGTGTTGAATGGCGGACTAGTTGGGGTAGCGAGACGATCACGGTGCACACCGGATACTGGAGCCTAGTTGCTGCTTTAAACCGAGGTGGGCAGACGCATCTTCTCCTTCATAGAGTCCGAATCTGACTGAATCGGGCCCGATGATCGCCAGCGGTAGAGGAGGGTATACCCATTATCGACCCTAAATTTTATTCCTCCGAGACATTGTGTCCAGACTCGCTGATCGCACACGTATTCCGCCCTGCACCCCAATCTGCCGAGTCGATGCCCCTGTTTAACGAACGTCTAGCGATCATGCGCGAAGTTGGTGCTATACTGTGCAACGTAAGCTTTCCCCCATGTGTATATATACATGCTGGTTTACGGACACATTTACAGGATGATTTTGGAGGATCATACCTTGGGTTTTTACAAGCCTTCCAAAGAAGGCATGAGAATCAGGGCACGGCGCTCGACCTCGTCCAATATGTCACAGACACGTTCCCGAGCTTTAGAGATGAACGCATGCTCAACGGACGACGAGGCAAGTCAATTCCAATCATGACACCCGGCTGGCGTCTATCAATTGCACAAGACTGACGAGTCCATGCTCACCAGTATATTTCTGGAAGCGGCCCCAAATTCTGGTAGCAGAGACCTGGGCATCCTTCTACCCCGAAAACCCCCGCACCCCACACCCCATTTTCCCCGGTCACAGCGGAGCACGCATAAGCGCCCTGACGATGTTCGCGGATTACCGAGTCCCCCAGATCTTGCACCACCTGCGTATCCTCACCTACCCCCCATCGCTTAAACACAAACTGCGCACTGGCACTCACCTCGGAGCTGGATCGAGAGAAGAGATGAGCGTGCGCGCGGCGAGCATCGTCGCTGTCGAACGTATCAGGAGTGAGATGATTAATTGTGGATCGGATTGGGAAGCGAGTTGTGTGTTAATTGATTTTTATCTTTGGGATTTGGCCAAGAAGTTGCACGGGGGGGAAGCGTGTATCGAGGGGATTGAGACGGACGATATTTTACCTGTGCACAGGACGAGGAGTATTTGGTATTAGATTTTTTGTGGTTCTCGCTAGATCTTTATTCGTATTTCCTTCCGTTTAGTTAGTTTTTATTCTCTCTTTATTCACGAAAGAATTTTAGATGTACTCCGCGTGTAGACATGTGCAATGATGACGGGTTGACTGGTTGCACTGAAGAACCCATCAGCTCGCTTACGATCACGGCCCTCGGGCCTCGGTCCTCTTGATGCGGTGTGTCATTCAAACGTTCCGATCTATGCCACACCGAGTGAATTTTGATGAACTCGAGTGAGCGGGTTTCTATGATGCTTAGAATAACTGGGTGAGTCAGCTTATTCAAGATGGATTATGGGCGACGTATCAGCTCGGTATTCTAGACATTCTAGTCCGTCAAAACGCCCACGTATCTATGCAGTGTATGACGCAAGAGCGACATCACACTTGGCTAACGATGGCGTCAGTAGTCTATGGTGCGGTATGTAAAACGTGTGGGATTCTAGCGTGATTGCAAAAGTCCTTCGTGATACTCACCACGAGCCGCCACCGAGTTCCGGAATAGCCCCGAATTCATCTGAGGAATGTATCGATGGAGGACTAGTGTGTCCGTTGAATCCGGCAGCGCCAGATCCATTCCTGGGGTAAGGATCCGTTGCCAGTCGGATAGGAACTGTGAGTCGCAGTTCCTTGAAGGGTGATTTGGAGAGGTCGGGCGGAGTCATGGTCAGGACTACACAATCCTTATGAAAAGGTCTCAGCTGAGGCCATCAATAGAGATGTAAAGCAAAGTGCCTACCTTGATGGAAAAACCACCCGCTTTGAAGCCTCCGACCTTGGTGTCAGGACTGATATAAATTTCACCTGAGAACGCAGTCCAGTGTGCACCGCCGTCACCCTATAGAATCACGTCAGTCAAGCAGCCTTTGCCAGATGCATTGCGTTACATACTGCGTGTCTGAAGGCGCCTTCGCCAATACAATCGACTCGCCAAATGTCGGTGCGAGTACCAAGTATCAAAGCGTTTCTGTCGAGAAATGTATCAAGTACAGTCACGCAGAAATCACTTAAAGGACAAACCGAACATCAACAGTTGTCTGCCTCAACAACTGTATTTTGGTGTGCCGCGTTTTCAGAGACTTGGTTACAACTGGTCCCAAAGGCATAAACGCAGCAAGGGACATTGCTGAAGACGAGAACATAACGTGGAAAGGAATGGGCTCGTGCATGCAGAATATTCGACTGGCTGGGAGATAAAACTGATGCCGGGAAACATCAGGATCGATATATACATCCATTCACAGCATCGACCAACCTTTACCATGATGTCGTTTCCTCCCTGATTTGCGTGAATCAAAGTCGGAAAGACCTTCCACTGCGAAGTCTCAATTATTCCCCATTGACCAGGTACCAGAGGTGGTGGTAATGGGGAAGATGGACGAGTGCGAGGAAGATACTCAAACGGAGTCGAAATCGCCCTGTAAACTGTGAAAAGGGGTTAAGATGATCCCACCTAGAAACACACCAATCTCCGCCTCCCAACAAGGACGACTTGACTGCATGTGGTATGAGGTTTGGTTTTACGACAATAGCGCTAATACTATAATTTATCTTCGCACGGAACCCAGGCAGGCCAGATAGGTGGGATTCGTGGCTTGGCGGGAGGGGCTATACTCGTGATCATCGTCAATGTATCGTCCAAGATTCGCGCTGTTTACATACATAAGTTTTTCCACCATCTGAAAAAGTGGTTGGAAGAGGGAGACTGAAAGGAAGCGAACGCGGGCATGGCGCCTCGTAGATCCTGTCCTTGACCCACAGAATGGTCTTGTTGAGAAATAGTTTGCAGTTCGTCGTCCCGCCTTCGGCCACTTCTTCCATCATGAGGGTGCCTTCGATCTAGCAAGGGGAATGTATCAGAATAAACCCCTATTCATCCGGTTTAATCCGCTCACTTGAATTTCGACACTAGTGATACCATCTCGCTTGTGGATGTCGAGGGTTCCCTCCACGGACGCGCCATACCCATAGACAGGAAGCGTGACTTGGTCGTCTTGGCCGGATAGCCGAAGGCTCACGCCACCATTTTTGGTCTGCTTTGCAAATTCTAGCGGCGACCGGTTGGGATTTAGACGCGCGTTGTAAGCTATGCGGTACTCATGAGCCTGAGGAGCAGCGGTGTACGTTGGCGAATGGATATGTGATGAGGGAGTGGGGTACCCGGGGAGGATCACATTAGTTGCAGTGGACATGGTAGTGCACTGCAAGGTTGAGAATGGTCCATTTTCTTCTTAGTGTTATGTGGAACGTCGAGCACCATGCGGGTCCTTGGCTATACTTAACTCGGGCTTCCCACTCCTTCGGCGTTCACAGCTAAATGAGTATTAGATTCGGTGCAAGGTCACGGGACGCTTTCTCAACATCCAACCTCGAAGCAGGCTGAAACGAGGAAACCGGAGCCCGTGCGCAGTTCTCGATATTCTACACTGGATTTGAATGTGGCAGGACGAGATCTTTGTTGTGGACGAGTTTGGATGACAAGAACCAAGGAAGATCATATGCACCTTGTGGCCCATATGGGCATTCGGCTGACGAACGCCTATAATATCATCATCGTGTACATGGGTGAGTAATTACAATCGCTTCTAGGACCCTTCAGGTCGTACACTCTTCGGACATTCACCTCGGGGGTGCCTAAAACCCACCCTTTCCACGAGCCCGAGCTATACTCCCCTGGATTCCTTTCACCACCCCTCGAAATCCCGACCCGACGCCAGTAGAGTCCGTAAGTAGGTTGCCATCCTTATCACGGTATATGCCGTCTTTCCCCACCTGATGCAAATGCGTGTTCTGATTCCTTCGGATGCCATCAAACCATTCCTGGCATATCGTAGGGTTGTCGACCATAACATTCACCTCTTGGCTGTGATACCAAGACTGCGTATCTGAAATCTTTTGATGAGCATAGGTAAGTGGCTAATTGGTGAGAACAAGTTTTACCCTGGTTGCCGTTGCCTACGATCCCAACAGAATCATCAATGATCATAAGTTTCACCTGGAATCAGGTAAGGGCTCTGCCAGAAGTTTCAAGAAAGATGGGACGAACATGGCAGTTCCGTTTCCGCGCGGATGCATTAATGGGCTTGATCTGATCCTTGCCTGGCGTGATTACTGGTGAGTGCTCGGAATGACACCATCGCGGGAGAAGCACGTACCAGTATACCAATAGAGTTTGAGTTTCTCTTTCTCCTCGTCAGCCAACTGTGTGAACATACTCTTGGACACTTCCTCATTCGTTCCTCCCTGTCCAGGAAGTGCTTCCCCACCATCGTTAAAGCCCACGTCTATATATAGTGTGCACTCAATACCACGTCTGACTGCGTTCAAGATGCCTTCAACCACAGGGCCAGCATTCAAAGTTGGGCTTTGGATGAAAACCTTTGTCTGGGCGTATTTCAGCCCCGCAAGCCAGGCTGCATCTTGCGCGTTTTGCAAACTACTGGCGGAATTTCCAGGATTCCCATTGGGCGCACGGTTCACCAATACCATGGGACATTCTTCATGACGTGTGTGGAGAATGTGTGGGGTGTATTCATCTCTAGATGATGCTGGTGGCTCATACGCCAAACTGGCATGAGTATCTGGCTGATCTGCGGCGTCTGCGTAAAATCAGACCAGGGAACTTGCATGTAAAACGAGACGATGGCTTACTGAGGTGCTCTGTAATTGTCTGATAAGTGCCTGAGATGAACGGGACTCCAGCATCTTGACACCCAGAAGAGGCAGGATCTTCCTTTCCTCCTGTATCTACATCTCCGTCGTGTATGCCGCCGGCCTCCTGTTGCAGTTTCTTAGAAAGTTCCGCCCCTTGGCTGCCATCTAGAATCCAGGCTGTGGCGTATTCATTATCCATGCCAAATTTGTAGCCTCCCTCAGGCGGCCGGTACCGGGTATCGAGCAACGGAAGGGGTGGGTGCATGGGCCTGAACCAACTGATGAGAGCAGTATCATACAGACTGTCAACAATCGGGCCCTCTAAATGGATCATCATTTCCACGTTAGGACGATCTTGAATGTTATTCGAGTTCAAAAGTGCCATTTTTCGATCCACGATCATGAACTTGCAATGGAATGTCCCAAGGACAGGTCTACGTATCATGTAGTCATTCGCATGAAAGAGACAACTGGGAACGCTTACTGATGAAAATTCACTAATTCAAAGTCGATTCCTGGCATGTCACTTCTCTTGGGAAGCTTTACTTCATCGCCGGCCATTTCTGCGTCGTCGACAATGACGTGGCTTTCCGTGAGCATCTTTAGATTTGCACGGTCGTACATCATCTTCACCACGACCTTCTTACCCCTTTTCATCGCTCTTTGCGAGAGTTCGAGAAAGGCATCGCATATTTTGGTAGCGGACTTGGATGATTGCCAAAAGTTCGTCGCCAAAAACACTTCCGACTCAGCACGGACGATGCAGTCGTAATGATGATGTATGATATCCGGAATGCTGCACGACGCATTAGCGCAAGACGAATAAATAAAACAATAACAGTGTAATTACACCGAAATAATGCTCAGGTTTACAACACCTCTAGAACCCAGCAAGGGGGGCGATACCAC
This sequence comes from Suillus brevipes Sb2, assembly GCA_011800875.2. NCBI lineage: Eukaryota > Fungi > Basidiomycota > Agaricomycetes > Boletales > Suillaceae > Suillus > Suillus brevipes. Next base: position 58,787 of record JRHT02000183.1, on the reverse strand, counting down.
ACCAGCCCAAGGATTTGTATCGAGCGTAGCAAGCACGTCGCAGTAGATCTTTTTATACAATGAGTCAAGATGACACGTCTCCCGCACTTCACTCACTTTTAAGAACAGGTCACTTGGCCTACTGCCAAAATCTCCGCACTCGGCGGCGCGGTCGAGATCCGCTTGTGTGGGTTCGCCAGGTGGAATTCGTTGTGTCTCTTGCGCATTTCCACGCTGCAGCATACCCATGAATGTCTCTACATAACCTCCGGATGATATGCGTTTCTTATGATGTTCTGCATAGAGCGTCTTCGCAAGACGCCCGGGAGATGATTCCGGGGAGGCTGCGAACGCTGCAGTAACCGTTTTCTGGGAGTGAGTTAGCGAGTAGACTTTGTCTGAGACGGTCATTGTGGTGTGGGGGAGAGAGCGAAACTGAGCGCAGCATAATGACGAAGTCGATGAAGGATTTGCTCCAAAAGTCTCCAAGGAGTACTTGCACTGCGCCGCGAACCAGTATTGTTATTTTACGGATGCTAATCTGCGGTGGTCACGTGCTTTCGAAATTGGCATGAAGTCATTGTGCAGTCATAATGACCATTGAATCTATGGAAAGATTTACAAGTCTTAAAAACGAGTAAATAATTCGCATGAAGCCTGAGGCCTTGCAATGGCCCCACAACCTTTGAAACTCAAGATCATCACTAGCGAGCCCCTTTGCAAACACCAGCGACATGAATCAAGGGAACACGAAACAGAACACTTTTGAATGACACAAGATCCCACCAAAGGTAGCTGGAAGCATTTGATTGAGCAAACCACCAGAATTAAACTGCTCCCTGAACTAATGATATAAGGTACGAAGGCCGTATGATGTGTACAGCGCGAGTATGGATCTTGGTACATAGATACCAAACCTATAAAAACTATAAGTTAACAATATAACACGATTTAGTAGATATAAAGAACGATAAGGATATAGCGGATGACGATATGGTTGTGAATATAGTGTACAGTGCAGTGGTCATAACAAAATGCGATGAAAAAAAGGGTTCATGAGCGATCAATCCATGGTTCCGTAGCAAGTCGTATAGGGATAACGCGTTGAAGTGAAAGGTCAGGTCTCAATGGACCAGGGGGGAGTAGTAAAGAGAGCACAATGTAGTCCTGGAGTCACTTCATGAGTTGGGTTTTAAGTTATTTAAAGAGACATTAACTCACCGAAGTGCTGATCTGGCCAGTACTGAAACCAGTATTCAAAACAGGAACTTCACATCGAAGTTCGCCATTCCAACTCCATGTCACAGGCTCTTGCGATTCTGAGACGACGGCTTTGGAGGTACATGTTGATTGCAGCATCATCTGTCCGCGACCAAGAACTTGGTCGTGACTGAATGACGTGCCATGAATGCTGACGGTAGTCTTCCGTAGTATAAACACATTTAGAACTTCCTCTATTTCCGAGGGATTTTGGTGAGGAAGGAAGAGCTTGGCAAGACTGTGCAAGAAGACAGGCGAAGTCTCTAGCCGCAAATGGAAAGGTATCTTTTCCGAAGCAGTGAACACACGGACGGAAGGAAAGAAGAACTTGAAATAAACTAGCATCAGTATCGGAATGGTCGATCGCAAGGACGCCGACTTACATGACAGCGTGCCAAGAGTGCTTCGTTTCCTGTATCGGTGCTCGGCTTGGTGATCCAAACATCCTCCATCCAGTCCTCGGGAGTTTGTTTCACCTCGCTAAAGGAATCCGGGACTGGCCGTGATGGCCGTACTCGGGGGCGGTACTTGATATGAATGCTCATGTCTACCTCCCTAATGATGATGGTTTTAGTTTCGATGTGCATTTGGATCTACTGTGCACTTGCCTGGAAAGTTTTTTTCCAATCATTGGTACGTTTCTCGCCTTTGTGACGATGATCTGCAGCGTGTATATGATAGCCACGCGTTGGGGTTGCGATAATTCAAATGACGGCGGCAAACGGAAAGGGCGATCCTGGCCACGCTCTCGATAGGAGGTTGGGAAAGTCATTGATAATGGCATGATACTGGGACAAGTTTGTCCATTGAGAGTGGGGCTCTCCCATAGTGTGCGCTCCTTTGAAATAAAAGTGACGCCCTTGGACGTTTGCCCTGAAATGTACATACGGCCTTCAAGCTAATGGGTGGTATTAGACATGACGTAGTGGGATACCGAAAACGAGACATACCTTGGCTGCAACAGCCACAACTCTGCGGCGATGGTCAAGTGCAACTTCTCCACGAATAGTACTGCCAAGACCATAAGATGGATGACGGTCCTCTTCTCGACAGTCCCTCAGTTTGAGGGTCATGCCTCTTTCGCGGTAAGTAAAGGACGCATTGTCCCCACGTTGAATGAAGCGAGGTGATCGTTGTATGCACTTTTCACCAGGGAGAGGTTTAGAAGAATAGTCAGGTGCAGGTTTAGATGGTGTATATTCTGGTAACAGCTGGACGGAAAGTGAATCCATGACTGCGAAAAGGGATGTGGGATGGTGAGGGGATGGACATGGTGTGCCCAGAGTTTTATACCCATGTTAAACCAGTGGTGTTGACGGTTGCATCATTTTCGGACACAACGTGGATCCGGGAACAGCTCCTTGAGTAGTTCGGTGATGCGAAAGACGGGTAAGTGCTTGATCAGGATCAAGGTAGCGAACCGGTGGCCGATGAGACCGCCATAACAGCGTCATCCTGTGTTTGGTGCTATGCTTGGTCAACGTAAGGGAACACGTGAACAACGCACGAATCAGATACAACAAAGATGAAATCAATTACTAACAGTGTGTCTTTTATTAGGAACACACGGCGCACGAGCAAAGGACTATCCCATTGGCGGTGAGGCCCCCTCGGCTGCCATCACTGATGCTGACTCTCAGAGCCCAAACGCCCAAGCATTAACGGCGCGCGTATCAAGTAAGGCGTCAACCCTGGGGCACTGTTTGTTGCTTGTGCTGATCGTATCAAGTCTCGACTAGCAGCGCCGCACATAGCCCTCTATTATGAAATTCTACTACTAGCCCAAAACCAAGTTGGCTACTCTTTGCGTACAACACCGTTTCCGACGGTTCAGGGTAAAGAGAGTCTTTTGATTGGTGACAAACTATGTGTGGTAAGGCTCCATGCAAAGCGGCACCCGAACCAATCACCTGACTAGGAAATATAAGCAGATGTCATTTATTATAGATATTAGTAATCTGGAGTGTGCGGAACAGAGCCGTGCGCAGTGGTTGTAAACAATTATCGGTCTCAGCTATACTCCTACCAACTCACTGTGTGATCCGACCATGGGTCAGTCACAAGACGAATCGGATGACAGTGTTTTGACGCAACAAACGGGCACTTTATTGGCTGCAGAGGTTCCAGGGAGAGCACAATAAAATCCTACACATGTCGTCAGCAGGGAAATCACAATAACGATGGTTCAAGTCTCACTCTGACCGAGAGCGGGTTTGTTGCAAAGCTTGCGACTGTGACATCTTCAGTACACCGCAGCTCGCCATCCCAGTCCAGACAGTCCATGCCCTCGCCAAGGGGGACATTTCGATACGAGTGATGGTTTTCGGGCAGAGGAGCAGAGTATGTCAATTTGCCTTCTCCTAATATCCGATTGGAGAATTTCTGTTCTTCATAGGCTTTGGCAACTACTTGGCGAAGTAGGTAGACGCGGACGGAGATTTCCCCTGAGGGCAGCACAGGAAGGCTGCGATCAGGTGCAGATTTTTCAACGAATAGGGCCAATGAACTCGATGGGGCGCGCAATTGAAGGTGAAACGGTATGGTCTCAGATAATGGGTAAGTCTGTACTGAAGGAACAAAGAGCTACCACGACAGTCAGGACTATGAGCAAACCACAACTAGAAAGGCTTACAAGACATTGTACCGGTGTGAACTTGGAACTCTTTGTTGCATTCATGGTGGAGAGCACTTGATGCCATTCTTCGGGGGAGCTTTTCACCGTGGTCATGAACGGTACGTCGCTCGGAAGTATGGGTGTGTGCGGGCGAGAACGTGGATGATAGCATATGGGTACCACAAGGCTGCAAATTGTCGAATCAGGAAATGCGAGTCTTAAACACCGCTACTCCTACTCACGAATCACTACAGCGGAATGAAGATAAGAATCGTCGAGGTCTTGACACTACAACGCTAAGCGTGTAGGAACACGTGCCAGCTGACGCAAGTTTGTCCTCAAACGACGGGGGTAAAGGTCTCGCTTGACATCCATCCTTGAAAGTAGTAGGAAAGAATATTTCAAACGGTAGGGTCTTAGGACACGGCTCGGTGGACGAAGAATTCCACAAAGAATACGAATCAGATACAACCGATGTGGTCACGGTTGTTCCTGACGTGGTGACACGAAGGTGACCGTCAAGCTATTGGAGACAATAAGATAAAGCTACTTTGAAGAAAGACGTAACCCCTACCTTCAACGTAACCTCCACGAGGCCTTCTGAACTTCTCAAAGATATCTGACCTCGAACAAATCCATTCCTGCCGTAAACAGGTATTGTGCTTCCCGGCCGCTGATCTCTTAGAAGCAGTGTGATGTTGTCTGTTATTCTACGAAAGACACCAGTATTCTGGGTTTGCTGAGCCAAGCGTCGAGTCTCCTCGACCGTTTGCTCCCCTGGAAGAAGCTCTGTTGAGTATGACGGCGATGGCGGAGACGGAGAATATGACGGTGATGGTGGGGAAAAAGTATATGAAGGGGGAATAGACTCCATTTTGAAATCGAGGTATGAGGCGTTGATTCAGTTTCAGGCCTCGGTCGAAGTGTTTATAGCAACCCAAACATCAATTTTGGCGCTCCCGTACGCGTAGCTTCTGATAGAGTCATCCTGGTCTAGGGGGAGTCACTGCACAGACCGGCACCGCAGTTCTGTAAAGATAGCATCCTACTGCACCATAATTTGATGAAGACCGACTGATGTGCCAACGATCAATGGCTATTCCCACGTATATGTCGGACTTCATGCACGAGTCACAGCTAGTCACTCCCCTAAATCGCAAAGTCGATTTCGTGAGCCTGTATAAAGGCTGTGCCGCCGGCAATTAAAGATTCAACTTTCTTCGTTTCGAAGTTTAAATCGACACACCGCATCAGATAGCTGATGATTCCTTCAGGGGTTTTACGTTGATTGAGGGGTATTTGCGTCGTATTATATGAGTTTATATTGTTGACAACACAGGACTTGCTGCATATATTATTGTCATGCAACGGTATTTGTAAGACAATACAACTTTCTCACCAGTCCTCTGACTTCAAGCGGCCATCACTGCAAAATCCACGCGACGTATAGGCAAAAATGGCGTAAAGCTACGCATGGCAATGCAGCAATAAAGGCGCACATGCTGGCATCAGATATCTGGATCCACCTTTTCTTCCCTAGGCAGAATTGGACCAAGATCAACGACAGTGTAGAAAGTGAATGTCTTCACTTCCGGGGTCTTCGCAACTGCAGCGCGGGAAGGCGTCCCGGCACCATCTTCCGAAGGAAGTGGATCGTCGGATCGATAAGTATAGGAAACAAGCATATTAAACTGTAAACAGAGGAACTGAGTACGAGCAAAGGGTTCACAAGTGCTTCTGCACGTACCTTTACATGCCCCCGAGCTTCTTTCCCGATGACAACCTCACCCCCCACAACCGTAACATTGGCCCTCTTCTCCAAAACTCCTACAGTCTTGACTTTTCCTTTGCCATCTTTGTCTCGGGTTCGACCCAACTCCAGACCAAGCTCATCGTCTTCGAGCCCGAACATCTCGTCATCGTCATCATATTCCCATGCTTCAGCGAATGCAGCGACAGGGAATGAAGATGTTGGTAGGGATACTGCAAAGGGTGTCCTGCGAGCCTTCTCCGGTGCAGTACTGTCAGTTACTGCAGTGACATGCATTCGCTGCACCGAGAGTCGGACTTGAATGGGGTCGTAGAGGGGATTCGTCAGAGCGAGGTGGAAGGGGTACGATTTTCCAGCTGTCATAGCACCAGCATTCCGGTCATCTGAGGCGCTGGGTACCTTAGCCTGCGGACGCCTAGTGGCGTCAGCCCCCTGAGTGTGTGGAAGGGCCGCAGTCATGGCTGGCAAATAATTGGCCGCTACAAGCTTGATCTTATACCGCACAGATTGCGCTTTCTGCTCTGGTTTGATAAGGATGTGCCTACAAGTTGGGCATCGCTTCGAGACTTTTGAATGGAGTGGAATTCGAAGAGGTCGCAGATCGCTAATCAGTGCACTCTCAGTTTAGCATCTTCTCCCACACATGCCAAAGATGCACGCACCTTGTTCTGAGCGAGGTGGTCCAGCTGTTTCCCCACCTTTGCTCAAGTGACGCGATTTCCTCTGCAATTTCCATGCGCCGAAGTGCCTCGACATCCGAGCCATCTCCTTCAGACCCCAGCTGACCAAGGATACTAATCTCCATTCTACTCTTGTACTCTGGCATTTCGTCCTTGTTTGCTGTTCTATCCCGGCCTACACGGCTGCGAGCGAGAGGATTGTACTTCCCGACACCGGGAACATCGCGCGCAAGTGCGGCGGAAGCGGCGGCTGTAGCAGATGAAGTGGGAAGATGATGAGAAGAAGTACTCGGAACATGAGACAAAGAAGAAAGAGATGATGTACGGAGGAAAGGTTCAAAATGCTCCTTCAGTCGCTCAAACTCCAGGGATTCGGGCGCAGAGTCTTCAAATTTCTGCAGCTGTGCTATCAGATAGACAATTAGATGTTAACTGAAGTGCAGAGAAAGCGGCGTACCAGCGAGTCCGGTTGGTTTTTCAAATGTTATTCCAACTTCGGCAGAGTCCCATCTGCAGTGGTTACAATAAAGGAAGAAGGGAGGCTCTCCAACGTTACTGAGAGACACGGAAGGTCGACCATCGCCGCCATCGGGAGGGTCAGACGCGACTACTTGCAAAGTTGACCGGCATATAGGACATGAAAAACAATTTCGAGCGCATCTATGCCTTATAAGCGGCAGTCATAATGAGGGAATAAGAATAGTTTACCTATTCTTTTCCGCGCGAACGCTTGCACTTGGGACTTCGAAAAGGCAATTTGGACAATAGTAGCCACTGACTTCGACGGAAACGCAGCGATTGCACCTAACAGCGTCGCATTCCTCGCAGAAGAATAAGCTATGCAAAGGGTGGAAACTAGCAGAGGAGGACGCCATGTGCGGAGGCGGAGGCATCTGAACTGACTCTCCAGACTGACATGGACAATAGTAATGGATTGTTGGCGCCATCAATGCTTGGTACGTTTTCGTCGACAGCGACGTATGTGCGCGTTGGCGAAGGCGATTTTGGGTACAGTGCGCACTGCGAGACCCACTTGAGCAATCGAAACTTGGTGTTGTATGAAAACAAATAACAAATATGGACAGTAGAATGATATCTTACGTGACTCGTTGAACTTGAAGGTATTACTAGTCTTCCTTTTTGATTGGTCTGACACAAGAAACTTAAACCACTCGTACTCCATTCTGGTTCTCTTTTAATATAATGACCCCCATTATGAGAGGCATTCAATAAGTCGATATCAATCATAAGAACAGCAGGTGACTTGTCAGACAATTGCTAGTCGTGATGTAGCATGAAGTAGTGTCAGCAAGGACTAAAAAGGTATCAGACCAGTATAACAAGACTCCAAGTCCACTCGAGCCAGATATATCTAGTAGTGTGCATCCCAAGCACTTTTGTATTCAGGAGCGTGAGCTGGGTTCGCGTTAGGCGTCAAATGCATATCATGCGCTCCTTGCGGCGAGGGGTCGTAGAGTGGACGGTAGCTCTGGGGTGCGTAAGGAACCCATGCGGTTTGCGTAGAAGAAACGCGCTGCGAGCGGCGGCGACGGCAGCAATAGTATGCGCAAATGCCCAAAAGGAAAACCGAAATAACAATGCCGAAGATGACACCAATCGCCCATGACGGTAGCGTGTTTGACGTTGAGGTTGTGGTGGTAGTCTTGGTCGTGGTTGTAGTTGTGGAAGAATGTGAGGCCAGCGAATTGAGGTCATTGGCATCTGAACCGTTGTTCAAGCGCACTTGCACAAAGTCCAAGGAGGCATCGCTAGTATTAGTAATTGGCAACAATTGGATGTACGGGGCACTGGTGCCAGAAGGTGCCCCATCGACAAAGGAGCCGAAATCAATCAGGAGGTATGCATTGCGCACTGTTGATTTTTAGCATCTGAATATCCTAAAATAGTTGGTATGCAGACTCACAAAAGGCCATGCCGAGGACCATATCATACATCACCACGCCACCCACCGTATCATCGTACGAGAATGGTTGAAACTTGTTAAGGCAATTATAAAGCTGGTAGGAGTCAAGGGTTCATAGACTCACAGCCCCAACACACTGGTTGTTGCCCACATCAAAGTTGAGATCAAGAGGATGGATAGGGAATTTGATTCCAGCGAACAAAAATGTGGCGTTAAGTTCTTGATCGCAAGGTAGTGCCCAGATTTCTCCTATACCCGCGACATTCGTTAAGGAAGCACCGGGAACGTTACCATAAAGCGCCTCGGCAACGTACCTGTCAGGACATATCAGAGTAGATGAGAATTTTCCACAACAAACTTACGCAGGAACTTGTGGAAACGTGAAACCTGTATCAAAGACGACAGTTGCATTATTAGGATAGGAGGTATCTGTCACTTGGGTCTTGATGGTAATAGGTTTGCCATCTGGACCGATGATCCCATTCTCGTCAAGTAATGTCATCCAATGCTGATTCCCGGGGACCATGACCGACGTAACTGGGTGTTGAGGCTGGGTATGAATGTCCTCATATGTAGTCAAAACTTCTCCGATGGCAAGGTCGCCTGGATAAGGTTCGTCGGGGTCATCAGAGCGGTCGAGAAGAATAGCGACAAAGTTCGATATGGTGTCGTTAGAGCGGAAGATTCGGTCGAGAGGAGGGTCTGAGGCCGCTGTCCCACCCATCATTCTAATTACAGAGCTTGTGTATGGCCCAAGGCCGATAAGACCATCGATGGATTGTGTGAATCCACCCGTTGAGTTTGCAAATACTTTGTACTGATTGTCAGATATGATAGCGGAGAGGGAGCCACACGCACTGAAATATTGGGCATCAATCTGATACCCGGCGAATTGCATCGTGGCTGAGAAAACTTCCCCTTGAGGCAACGGAAATGAGCAATGGCTTCCCATTAATATTGTCCAGAAAAAACAAACAACTCACCAGCGGCACCTCCAGAGGCATAGCCAACTTCAGCCTGGTAGTGCTGGTCAACTGCCTCAGGAACCTGAGAGGTTACAAAGAGATCAGAGCTGAAGGCAATAGCATTGTCAGGGTTTGAAGTTGCAAAATTAAGTTGGTTAACTTTCCTGCCAGTATCGAGCAGAACACTAAACATTTGTCCATTCAAGGTGATGTTTGTTATGTACTGGATGTTCTGGTCATCTTCTAAAGTGCTTTGGAGGCCACTGATGCTCGTCCTTCTCTGAAGCTTGGTCCTAGAAATTCCAGTCTTGCCAAGCAGTTCGAGGTGAACCCCATTTACAATGCTCAAGGTGGCCAAAAAGCCGAAGGGAAAAAGTAGCAGAGACCTCATAACTGGGAAGTACTTGAGAAAAAGATGAAACAGACTGAGATGCTGAGCCGGCATGGTTTTATGAGGGTTGGCTGCATGTTCATGTTTTACGTAGAAAGCAGTGCCTGGGCATCACAAATTGATCGGATGGGCGCTCAAACGCTCAGAATCCACGTGTTGCCTGCAGTGCTTAGGGCTCACCATTTTCGACTGCATCATGTCATCAATGGTTGTCGTGCATGCTCTTCCTGCAGTCCCTTGTCTAGACTGGCTCCAAGCTAAGAAGGAACGGTCGTATCTTCATTCGGCTAAGTAGTAGGCGCCGGTCTGAATGGTTTCCTTGGCATCAACTACAACTATTGTCATTCATTGGCAGCACCAGGGCACATAATAGGGAGGTTACTCACTCAATAGAGTTCATGGCATATTACTGTTCATTACTGTTCATTTGAGTACAATCCAGTGGATAATTAGCGCATTTAAGGCTGATCTGATAGCAGCTGGTAGAACGTTATGCGTGGAGCCAGTGGGAAGAGAAGACAGAGCTTGGATTCTTGGAAGTCGTTGACATGAGAGCTTGCGAGTGCTAAAAATTGCTGTGCAGCAGCCAGCCGATCCCACAAGTAACAACAAGTTGCCAAATCTTATACATTTTCATTTCCATCTCTACGCGCACGCCGTGCAGGCTGTTCCCTAACATATTATTCGACGCTTCGCTAGCGTCATGATGCACTCCTTCATCACACTTTCCTTTGTTTCTTCGTTGTGTTCAACGTTTTCTGTCCTTGCTCTCCGAATTCCTTTCGATGCCCACGTTCAAACACCTGCTAGCAACCCGACCATTCATTCCCCTCGTCAATCATCTTCCAATGGCATAGTGCCTATCGGGAACACGCAAAACTTTTTTTACTACACGAATATTACGCTCGGTGGTCAAAACATATCCGTGATGCTGGATACGGGAAGGTATGCATCATTTGTCCTAGGAATTTCATATCAGTTGCGGGTGTTTGTTTATTTGCCCATTCACAGCTCTGATCTATGGGTGTCTGGCACAGTATCTGGAGCAACAGACACAGGCAGCTCTCTGAAACTTTCGTACGCTGTTGGAACAGCTGCTGGTCAGTCGCTTAAAGTTATAGCTCTCACGATTCATTACGTCTATAGCCAGGCGACATCTATACCGCGCCTTTTGAATTGGCTGGGCAATCTGTCAGCGACCAGGCATTCCGTTCGTGTTCTTTCTTGGATTACCGCTTGTCTCCTGACATCTCGTACAGTCCTTGTCGCAAATGTATCATCTTTCTCCACCAATATTCATGCAAACGGGTACGACGGTCTCATTGGCCTTGGCCCGAATTCTGGTTCTTCGATATACAAGAAACTCAGTGGCAAATCGGGGAACAACCCAATTAACAGAATTTTCGAACAGATGTCGTCCTCCAACGACTACTTAACTATGATGCTTAGTCGCAAAGGAGACCCAGGTAGTAACATAACTGGCCAGTTCACCATCGGAGAGGTCGTTCCAGGGTTCGAGAACATTACCAGCATGCCGCAGTTGTCAATTGAGAAGGTTTACAAAGTGACTAATGTCGACCAGCATTGGCAGATTGTATCAGACAAGAATAAAGGCATCATTGGACCTGACGGACAGCCGATACAATATTCATCGATCGTCCCGAAAGCTCCTGACGGCACCATAGTGGGAGTTTTAGACTCTGGCTTTACCCTGCCTCAAGTGCCACGTTCGGTGTCAGATGCTATCTATGGGCGTGTACAAGGCGCCGAATGGTCGGCTTCAAGCGAGGCTTGGCTTATCCCTTGCGGGCAACTTATCAATGTTACCTTCAATTTTGGGGGCGTTTCATATCCCATTCACCCACTCGACGTGTCGTCGAGTGACTTTGAAGTGACATTCTCAAATGGAAGCCCCGCTTGCCTGGGAACGGTATGTAACAGTTCTGCGTTAACACGAAGTTGTTCTAAATCTAAACCTTCCAAATAGTTTCAACCAGTCACCTCTGCATTTAGTCTTCTCGGAGAGTATGATATGATTTTGGGAATGGCTTTCAGTAGGTCGATGATCTATTCTAACAATACTTGTTTGACACCTTCGCAGTGCGGAACACATACACCCTGATTAATTATGGAAATTTCATCACCGGCGGCTCAAATTCCAATAATCCCTACGTCCAATTGCTCCCCCTCACGAACATCGAATCAGCTGTCAACGACTTTATTCAGGTCCGGCTGAACGGGCAAAACACAATCAACTCTCCTCAATATGCTCTGCTTCCTGCATCACAAGGACAACACTCGCCTGAAAGCGCCTCAGAGAAAAAGAAAGCATACGAAGAACTCGTTTTAAGTCGTTGGCCTTATATCCTCGTTGGATGCTTGGTGTTCTTGATTCTGCTCATCAGCTATTGCATATGGCGTTGTTGCTGTCGCCGTAAGCGGATGGCAAAGAAAGCTGCCAAGAAGGCTGCCCAACAGAAGGGCGGGGCTGCTTCTGTGGGCGGGTTTAAGAGTGGTCCCTACGCGCAGTTGAATGACTCTCAGAGTTCGACGAGTCTCGTTATGCAACCGATGCGTGGGTCGGCCGTCGATTTCGAGGAGGACTACGGTGGAAAGGACGCATTCGCAAGAAGTCGATGATCTCTGCTGGACGAACAATATGTAACCTAATAGATTTAGTTCACTTGTTCAGCTGCAGGACACTAATATATAGTAGCTGGCTACTTCTGTTCATTGTTTGTATCTGTAACTTGGGCAATGTTCAGATAGAAAAAAGGGATTTATCTCGAATCTCAGATAGCAATATTAATGGGAAGTCCATTTCATGAAATAGGGTATAGTACACGCAAGCCCGCCTCGTGAGGAAAATGTATGCTACAGCTCGAGGTTTGGAAGGCCCATTACAAATTAGCCATCCCACCCCATCGGAAACAAAACGCGCATTATGCGATCGAAAGAATGCTTCGTAACCAATACTCCACTCCCCTGAGCACGCAATTACCACTGCTAGCACTGCTAGGGCCCATGTAGACGACATGAGCTAGGCCCACGGTCACCGCCACTGAAAGGAGGCCACCAAAGGAAACTAATATTGGGTCATACAGCGCCTTAGCCTGTTTCGGCGCTGAGATAACCGGCTGCGGTGGTTCCTGGATTCGCCCCTCGCCTGATAGTAGTTCGAGAATACCGACACTGAGCTTGAAGGCCAACAAGGCCTCTTCCAATACAGCCGCTGCCAAATCAAAATTCAGAAAACGGAGAGTGATCCAAAAAAAAATGTATAAACCTTTCAACGTGGTATCATCACCAATACCAGTGTTCATTCCATCTTTGTACCATTCCTTGATTTTCTTAATATCTCCAATATTCGCAGTTTCACTACTGTCCAATTTCTTGAAATGGTATAATCGAATCCCATCATCTCCTCGATCCACGTCTAGATTGTATGCATTGGCTATACGTCGTCGTATGATCTGGCCACCGCTCAAATCACCGAGATAGCGGACGTAAGCGTGTGCGAGTAAACGTGTGGGATCTGAAGACTCAGAAAGCTCTCGGATGCGCGTGGTATATTCCACAAAAGCCTTGGGAGGTGACGCCATCAATGAGATATGCGATGGGTGCGTCTGCCATTCTGCTTCAGGGACCGCGAGTAAGCATGATATGTCTTGGGAGATACTCCGAGTGCGGGCAAGCAATGTAGGGTTATACGTTGATTGTAGCGTGGGGTATGACGCGTGGGCCTCTATACCTCGCTCGAGTTCGCTGAGTGTGAGTCAACACACTATATACAAGGTGACTTCAATGAAGCTCACGTGTATATGTGCCATAGCATCATCAAGTAATACAAGTATTCCTCCTTGTCCAGCTCACCCTGTGTGAGTCGGATGCCGCCTTTGATGGACCTCGCATCTTCGTGAACCTCGGACGTGCCAACGTGAAGCAATGAGGCCATTGGGAGTGAGAAATCGTAGTCATTGTTGACCTCCATTGGTATCGAGATGATGGTTATAGTGGGAAAGGTTCACGCCTGGTCCAGACGGAAATCAGTAGTATATATACGGGGTGTCACATCTAAATTGCGAGTGGCTCAAGAAGAGTACAAGACCCGAAAGGATTGCTGTACTAGAATCCGAGAAGAGGATCCGAAGTGAGGCGCGCGAGTTATGCCCTTTGTCTCACAATACTTTACCTGTCTGTGGAGCGCCAAATATAGGTACCTTATCGCGGACCCTGGAGGTCGTGGGGCGGCGCCTAGGCAGAGCAACGCAATCAGGGTCTAATAGCAAAACTTCATCATCGTGGAGAGCAAGGGTCGTTCGGAATTGTCCGGACGCCCGCATCTCTACTAGTACTAGTTCCTGTACAAAGTTCCGCGCCCAAAACGAGTCTTGCCGTGAGACGCTAGCACAGATTCAAGACAAACCGCACTTGCAATATGACATAATTAGCATCCCGGCTCAGGGCAGTGCCTGGTCATTATGACGTTTGGGTGATAGCACATTACGGTCGAATACCAGGATGATGCAGTGCGTAAAAGTACACACTAACCGCGATTTGATTATGAGCGCTGGCGAGCTTTCGAGCCATGGCTTTGCAATGCAAAGTCCAGTCTCCTGGCGTTTAATTCTTGATGATAAGTATATGCTACAAGATTCGTAAACCGTCAAAGTGTAGGTGCCAAGCTCCCAGCCAACCACATGAGTATTCCTCAGACTCAGCAAGCCGGGCGACAGCAATTGTTGTCCTATGATTCGCGGTCACAACTCTGCAAAAATCTTTCGAGATACGTTAGTTGGAATTGTCAAGCACCCAGACAACACTCACATGAGGAGCTCTCAGAACTGTCGGCGAAGTCGGCATAGACATCGATCTGGTACGTCGACGTTGAGAGGGTACAACTTTATCTGAATTCACAGCCGACGTAGATGTCTCTGCATCATTTATGCTACTAAATGTGCTTTCGTCGGTGTGGTGAGATGAGCCAGCGCAGTCGGTAGAAAATATACTGCGCTGTGATTCAGTACCTGAATCTAGTGATGGTTTTGGAGAGGATGGAGCTGCCACAGACGTCGCCGATGTTTGTGTCTTGAGTTGCACAACACCATTCTCTGGTCGAGCCCCGCTCTTCAGTGAGTAATTCACGAGAAAGATACCAAATCAGAAACTCACCAGAAGTCCACACTTCAGTCTCATGAGCCAGCCTGCAATCATTGCCGTCGGGGCAGTAACCTGCTGCAAACGCCTTGCAAGGTAGCCCTGTGGGATACGTGTCAATAAAATAGCTGCTACTGACAATGGAGTACATACTATACCCACCCATCATTACACCACCACCAATCACTCGCCAGGTAATAGGATAATAATTGCGTGCCTTGAGCTCTTCCTGAAGTGAACACGGCGTCGAAGGCAATTCAGATGGCGTTGTCCGATGGGCCTGACTAGGACTATCAGCTTTCCTTGCCCGTTTACTTTTTTCTACGTCATGAATACTGTGACGATTTAAGCGGAAGTAAATATGGCACATAGAGAGCACGTACAACCTGCATTTATTGCCTTCAGAACAAGTTTTGCGTGTTGAGAAAAATTTGCAAGGTTTAGCTGTTTTGTTGTGATGAGCAACCAACGGTGGCGGAAAGTATTTATCGGAAAAACTCACTTCTAAATAGGGACCGTTTCTCCTTTACCTGTTCTGCGTTTCTGTGGGTGGCAGTTCGAGATTTGAAACCGGTTGGAGTATATCCTCGATAACACCCAGGATATGAAACATCGCTATAGCGCGTGACCGTGTTGTTGGGGTATTGTAAGCTTGATGACGATGGTGAGAACGCAGAAGGGAAACATGCTGAATAGACAGGTTCTTCGATGGTCATGTCTCGGAATGCGGCGCTCAAACCTTGATCGGACGAGGTAGAGTCCGACGAAGAGACATCGCTGGAATTCTCAAAAGCATATCTCGCGCCGAAGCCGTAGGGTGCAATATGTGGGTCTACCGTGTATCTGGCGTACGATGTGTAGCCATGACTATGGCCGACGTTTTGGTCCCATCCCTTATGTGGTGTCCTCGTGTACACCTCGTGTGCGTTAGGGTAAACATACTCTGATAGCAGGATTCCTTGCATATAAGCCCGTGGGAGATGAAGCAGACACTAGAGACCCCGTACCTTGTGGCACAAAATGGCATGCCGAACCACGTTGACAATATCCGGCGGCGTTGTAGCGACACGTTCTCGTGTGCACGACATGTTCGTTGGGGCGAGCATACTCTGATGGCGAAATTCCCACAATGTAAGCCCGTGGAAGAAGAAATAAACGCTAGAAACACCATACCTTGCGGCACACTCGGTGGTTGCAGATGCCCAAAACGGCATGCTGAACCACGTCGACAACTTCCGGCTGGATAGTAGCGGCAAAATGTCGACGACTGTGAATGAATTTTCTCCTCCTTGGCTGGAATGTAAAGAGACTGCTTGTCTGCGTCACTACCTGTGCCACTGTCGGCACTCATGCAAGCGCCAAGGTCTGAAATATTCTCACCGAAGTTAGAGGAGATGCGAGAAGCCCTGGCCATTTGGATAGCAAGATAGAAAGCGGAAGCGCTGCGTTTGTTGAGGAAAATAAGATGCAACGGCGCCCAAGTCTGGCGTGTTATAAAAGTCTGTTAGAGGGTCCACGATCCACGATCTCTCCCATAAAGATAGAAATAGCGGCCAAGTGAGACAAGGAGGTTCATGAGACGCAACTCTTAAGTTGTGAACGACCCCAGTCCTTGAATTGCGCTTCGCCAGACAATGCTTATATCCGAAACCGGCTTAGCCCCGGCCAGGTCGGTCAGGTTGAAATAAAGAGGGTCATCGACGCAAAACTCACCACTTGTACAGTTAGTTTTCTAACCATGTGCTCATTCTTAAAAGATTATGAACTCTCTTGACTCGTCAGGTATAAAGACTCACAAGGCACAAGAGAACTTAATTAACACGTTGACGTGCAAAAATAACAACAATAAGAGACAAACCCATACTGAGGTTATTGCTGCGGAGCTTGGCCCGCATACGTTCCTGTTTTGCCGGATATACAGCTCGAAGATGTAACAAAGTGCGTCCATACGTACCTTATCTTTTTGTCCCCCTGGCGCAAATGAGAAGTGAAGCACAAGCGGACTTACATAATTTGGTTTGGATCGACGACCACTTACGTCATTGATTATTATCGCATGATCAAGTTTGTAAGAGCCACGCCAAAACCACGCAGTAACACATTGGTATTATTGACAAGCACAACTACAACTGTAAAACACGGTACACCGCAGTGCGCAATGCGCAGAGCAAACTAGAAGAGAACCCGGGAGGCCGCCTTATCATATATCATACAAAATAACTCATCACGATCATCATTATTTCAGGTCATGAACCGCCGCGGTCATGAAGCAGGGGCGTCAGCTCCGTAACGGGAGGCGTAACAACGGACGGAGAAATTGCATCAGAAGCGGAACTCTGTTCATTAGCAGGTGCAGCATGTGGCTTATTTGCTTGGGAAAGATGCCAGGGCAAGGTGACATCTGCTTTGCAAACAGGACACTGCGAACAAGTAAGAACCGCCATGCCACAAATGATATTAAGACACAATAACCCACCAATTTCTTCCGGTTGATCAACCATGAATCAACTTCCTCCAAATGAAAGATGTGATGACACGGCAGCTCTCGGACGCGATCTCCTTTGACAAATTCCGATAAACAGATGGCACATTCAGCCTGCGTCTCGCACCAAGGTATTGGCGCATGGCTTAGTGCTTCATGAGATGTGGAGGGCGACGATGTACTGTGAGATGAAGGACCCGACTCTAGATCACTATCGTGTGCCCCGTTTGAATGAGCTCCATGTATCGTGGTTCCCTCATGTTTCTCCCATGCAGTACCATTCCAGACCCGCCATGGAAAACTTTTGACGATATTTTCTGGAGCACGATCACGTTGTGCCGCACGAGCCATGCGAATTCGATGGATGAGGAGTGTGACGAATGTGAGACATGAGGGGAGTATTAGGATGACTATGAATGTTAATATTGGGCTGGATGGCCAATTTTGAGTAGCGAACTGCGAGCGAGACATTGAAACTCACGAATACCATTCCCAAGCTGAGTATTGAGTTGTGATCGAAAGTGGAAGCGTTCGTAAGCCAGCATGAGAGGTCGTAGATGAGTTTATTAATAGAGATAATTCCTTGTAATCCGACCATTTGATGTAGGTAGAAGGAATTTTGACATCAGAAGCATCGCCTGGAACACTTTAACTGTCGTTCGATGGCTGCGTGAGGAAAAGAGCGAACCTGTGCTATACATATTGACGAGTACGTCTGCTTGACCGCTGACGTCAGGATCTTGGCCTCCTATGACAACAGCCTTGGCACCCAGTCTCTGGGCTTCCCTGACCTGATAAAATCAATGGAGTATTAGACAATCGGGTGAGGCACTCTGGACGAGCACATTCACTTTGTCAACAAAGGAGCAATGGCCTCTCTGCACTAGGGCGATCCAAGACTCGCTTGGATCCGGTTGATGGTGACCAATTATACATAGCTTGGGGCACCCCGAATTCGAATGACGGTCTACCAGTGAGGTATCGTTGCTGGGGCATGAAGTCGTGAATGAAGACAGTGGAATGACATAACCTAAGAGTTGATCCCTAAGTTCCCGGCCAAAAGCCGCAGGCCTTGAATGGAAGTTAAGAGTCGGTGAACGATCCACCACAGAAACAGAGCTTTCAGCACCCCAAACCCAACCCCACAACCAACCGCCCTCTTGGGAGGTCGCGGACAATTTGCGGAGAAAGCTCAATGGATGCGCATGGCCCTGAATTGCAAAGAAAAGCAGCAAAAAGAGTAAGAACGCGCGGGCCATCGTGCAAGCCTCTGTGGAATGAGAGCCTGAGGACAGACGACGACAGGCAATAAGTGGGGTTCTTGAGTTAGCGGAACTTGGTATTTGGAAATGACATCCTGCAGAAGCAAGCGTGTTTGGCTATCTTGGCAGCATCTTGTTCGGAAAAATCCGGGGCATATGTATAGCCCAGAGTGTCGTTCGACCAACCTGAGCCACTTCCCATTGGACACCATAACGAGCTCACTGTCGTGGTGCAGCGTAGGTCTTCAATATTTTTACCGTCTGTCGTTGTGCTGTGCCTTAGACGAACAGCCTCAGGGCCTACATGTGTAAAAAGTGTACATGTGGAGAACGTTCCACCACTGGGCAGCTCCTTTGCGAGCACTGGTCTTCTAGCGTGTATTTTAACATCCCTTCCCAACTTCGGTTGTCTTGCCATCGGCAATCCTGGCTTCGAACCCGGTCTACAGCGTCTTTCAAGAGGATCCTCAATCTATCGTTCACTCTGTAGCTTACAACTTGATTGGGCCAGCGTTATCACAGAGGTTTCGCTTTGTCCAATGTTCCACTGGTAATGCGAAACCTGTTTCCGAGCCCGTTGGTGAAATTCTGGCCGAGGATGATACTCAGAACAGCCCATTGGTCTCCAATGAAGATATCACAAACCTTGTAGCCTTTTCCATTCTGCTCAAGAGTTCGAAAAGCTTTTCAGCTGGAGGTATTCTCATATATTTTTACACCCCACCACTCATTTGCTTGTTCTATCAGAATGAAAGACCAAAGATCCAACACAAATCAGCTTTCCTTGGCGGAGTCAACACGCTACCAGAAAGTGATGTACAGATCGTCCCTTGTACTCAATTGTCTTTACGGTAACCGTCGGTCGACGGGCTCCTCCTGCTTTCACTCTTGAGCTGAGAGAAATTCGTATGGTTCAAACGTTTTTGCTGAGTGTCAAATTGTAGTAGCTCTGATTGCTTGCTGTTCATGAGTTCCTGCTCGAAGAATGTGAGCGCATACATGCTCTGCTGGCTCGTTGTCAACGCATGTAGTCAGTGGTTTGGCGTCCTAGCTATGCGATATATAAGGAGAAAGTCCCTTTCATGATTCATGCGACCGGGACTCTTACCGGTATGAAGTCTGGTACGAAGACTCTATTTTAAGGCCTTAAGACTGTTTGAATGCATATGAAACTGACCACCTTCCCCTTGAGCACAAACAGCCTAAATCTGACAATGTCAATCCGATAGTTTCAAGGTACCACAGTTCTGGGGACCAAGCAGTAAGTTCAAAATTTACAGCCGACAGCATACACTCAACCTCGAATTATCGAAGACTGTGGTTACCTTTGGGGCCGCCCGCCTGTCCATTCAACCATTTAATTTCTAAATGAAAACCTACCTGAGGGTGCGGGATGTTCAAGTGTAAGTCTCTTCCCTTCACTATTTTCGATGTCTGTTCCCCCTGCTTTCCAGGAGGATACATAATTCCAGAAAAAAGGTGGCATAGATACAACTGCCGTGTCCGAACACAAAAATCACTCCCTCGGAGACTAATTGTGAGTTCCTGCGAGTTGATGCAGTCGGGGGCTGAACTTGTATTTGTGTCGTTTCAGACAACATGTATTTTGATTCCCATCATTGCTTGAAAATCGTATAGGCCCCGTATCGTTATTTGGCGGCGATCCTCGATATGGTTCAAATGTGTTGCGGGGGACTGGGTACATGCTGAAGCCAGGTGGACTTTGCTCTGGCAGCAAAGTTTGTGAGACTGGTACATCGTGGTGGTCTGTGATAAAAGTCACATAATTTGTAAGAGTGGTCAACGCATCCAACTTGTTTGAGAATTGCATGGGTCTTCACATACACCTTACTCTAGTCTTTCTGGAGGGTGCGCTGTAAGACCCGAAATGCGCTGAGCTGGGCTAAGATGATCTCGGTCAAGAGACGTCAGAGGACATGATCGTACCAAACAGAAAGAGTCGGTGGCGAGGGGTTGA
Source organism: Suillus brevipes Sb2 (assembly GCA_011800875.2). Classification (NCBI taxonomy): domain Eukaryota; kingdom Fungi; phylum Basidiomycota; class Agaricomycetes; order Boletales; family Suillaceae; genus Suillus; species Suillus brevipes. The sequence goes on along the minus strand of JRHT02000183.1, from coordinate 38,324 downwards.
TAATGTACGTCGTACGAGTGAATTATGCTGTAGAAGAGCTCGTTTTATAGGTAATATCCGAGGCAATTTGGCGAAGTGTTATACAATAAGCTTTCGGAAGTCGACATAAGTCAATCAGAGTCGTTTGTTCTCGAACACCTTCCTGTTTCGGAGCAACAAGATCATAGTATTGCAAATGGAAATCGTGGTTGTAGCATATGAGTAGTCGTAAGTAGTCGTTAAGTAATTGCAACATAGTACATAGTGTGTCATATTCATGGGATACTCCGCGTATTCAAACCATTCAAAGGTGGCAAAAGGATCACTAATTATCTTCGTCCGACCCCTTATTCAAGTCCTCCGCTGTGATGTCTGTCGTCTCGTCCCACGCTTGACGAAGTTGGAAAATTGCCTCCATCACAGATCCCCTATTGCCGTTCCGATATTCTTGGCTGCTCAAGCCTGCGAACGAAACTGAGCGACGAATGACACGTGATCGCCGGATGTCAGTAGACTGTCTGACTTGATGGTGATCCAAGGTAGGGAGCCTTGAGCTGTCCTCCGTGCAATTCGCCCAATCAGCTTCTTCCTCATCTTCCTCTTGTAATATGGCTCCAGTTACCGATGGCTCTCTTCGAACTTTCGCACTCGGCGGGCCAGTCTGTTGACTCTTTTTGCGGAAGAGCGCAAAGACCGAATCGCGAATACCCTTGTTAAGTCCTGCTTTAGAGTTCAAGGAGCGCTTGAGGGTGCGTTGAGGCGGAGGAGATTGTTGTGCGTCAACGGATTCGTTCTGTGGTTTGAAGGGCCGCTGAGGACATTGGACAGAAGTGTCTCTGCCTTCACATCTGTCTTCTCCAATAAGGAGAGCAGGCGCGTCTTCTTCCTTCAGTGTTGGGAGGGTCTTCGTTGGCTTGGGTGGATGCGGAGACTGCTGGAACGCGGAAACTCGCCTCGCGATCGAAACAGTGCGAAGCTGATTCTCCGACTTGTGCCTCGATAGCGTATGTTGTGGAGCAGGCGGGTTGGCACGTGCCATCTGCATGACGTTGCGATAATGGCAGTCACCCTGACCATCGAGAGTACGCAAGGAATCTGCGCGAGCACAGTCAGGAGAGCAAAAGTAGAACTCATGATCTTCCACCGCCGGTTTGCCGCAAAAACAGTCTTTGATACCAGTATGGACAGATGCAAAAACGTTGGTGAGGATGAGAGGGTTCATTATGAGTGATGAGTGACTTGCAACTGCCACCATGTACAAGGGTTTTATAGGATGCTTCACTGTGGCAAAATACTCAAGATGGATGTGGACTGTGGACTGTGGACTAATGCAGTTGTGGATTTTCGGGAGTGTTCAGTGGCTGTCATAGTGTAAAGTGAGTGCAAAGCGGAACTGTAATGAACAATTATTCACCCGATATGGGAGATGCGTTTGTTACACTGTTTAAACTCCAAAATGGGAGTTGCTTGTGGACTGATGATGTTGTGGATATTCAGGAAGGTCCACTGGCTGTCAAGTTCAAACCTGAACTGTAATGAATTTGAATTCAGGAGTAGATGTATTTGTGATTCGTTGGCGGAGACCGTTAAAGTAGAGCCCTGAATGAGAATCTGGTGGACGACAAAATCATACCAGTAGATCTGGTCAACGCGAGCAGTTGGATGCCCCAAGCCAAAAATACCTTACGCTTGCCACCAGTGCCCAGTGGCAATGAAGTACGCTGCAATCTTGCTTTGGTCATCCATTGAAATGGCGCTAGATTCAATTGAACTTCCCTTTCTGTAGGGCCTGTCTATTGAACCAAGCACAGTCGAACTTCGGAACGATCCAAGGGTGCGTGTCTCAGCTAGCATGGCGTCACTGACGAGATCTCCGGAGCCAGTCCATTGTTTTTTGGTGGTACTTCAGGTTATTGTGCCTATCAAAATTAATTAGGATCAGATATCACGCGCGACAACAGTCGAGGAGCAATGATCACTATTAGACGGTCGTGGTTCCATGGGTTTTTCCACATCTAAGTTGGACAAGGTACGAACAATTTCCTGAAAACACTAGTGGTCTAGCCAGCCGGTAGAATTAACAGCAGAAAGATTGTCGCCAAGTACAGATGCGAACTCCCATCGTCCGTGCGGTCTACCCAGAGCGACACAAGGATATTAGGGTTTCGCCTGGTCTTCCCGCAAGCGCCATAATTATAAGTGGGATTGCGTTACACAGGCCCGGGGTCTCTGGATCGGGGAGAAGGACTGAGACCAACAATGCTATAGATATGAAGAAATCCAATCCTCGAATCCGTGGCCCGTCGTGATTCACAACTTGCAATATTTTTATGGAAACTCAGGCTAACATAGTCTCCTGGACAGACCATTAATGGAGAAGAATGACGACAATTGTTCCTTCTTACTATGAGACTGGCTGCTACGCCAGAGCCCTGATTGATGATCTCTGTGTGCTGAGTGCCCAAAGCCGTCCCGGGCTGCTGGAACTTGAAGGTCCAGAAACCCACCAATTGGAGTCGCAGAATTAGGATGTCACAGAGATCATTCAGTTCTACGATTCAAAATGATGTGATAATTGCAGTACTGGTCGGGAATGTCTTTGCTCTGTGCAAGGTTTCCGAGCTGACAGTAGTGGGCGGAAGGAGACAAACTAAGTTTGTGTTGTTTCACTTGTGTTGTTTGGTTGTTGTGCAGTACTTGTATCACCGATATCCTTGAAGTTCGTCGCTGAATTACTGCAAAAACAACAGCCTCGTCGTGACACCTCTGTATAGCGTGTTGGTATCTTACACTATCGGCAGGAACCTTGCGCCTTCTTTACACCTGGTAAAGAAACCGTGAGGTTCCTGCCGACGAGGTTCGGCCGTACTAGTGTGAGAAGGTCTGGTATCCCACAACTTCCCCACAACCCCACTTGCAACGTCTGGTAGTGAGTGTCAAAATGAACTATCCATGGATCGAGGTATTAAAACGGTGGACTCCCTTTGCCAAGGAGGCTGAACTCCTCCTGGCTCCTGCTACTACAACGTCGGGCGATATCTTGCCTTCATCCGGAGACAGCACAAAACACGCGCCGAGTTCCAGCAATCTGTAAGCTATATACTCATTGCTTCAGTTATCGATGTCGACCGAAACTCATTCATTTTGCAGATCTTTTGAGGGAAGCTCGGGAATGGTATCATCAAGCAAGTCTACCACGTAAGCCCCGAGACATTTGGAACAGACCAAGCGATTAAGGTATCGCATAGTGTCAAGGATTTGCCTCAATCGCGCAGTGATCAAGCCGCTCTTTCTGGAGTGGAAACCCCACTTAAATACCCCTGGAGGGTCGTGGATGCACGTGCATTCGTGCACACCGGCGCAATCCGCCTGGTGCTTGTGGAAGATATCTGTGACCTTGACGTGGTCGCAATTTCCTACACATGGTCGGATGACATGAAGAAGTGGAGAGAGAGTATCTGCAACCCAGAGGGTCGCACATACGAAGAAAAGATAGGTCGTGGTTCAAGACTCCTTTCCGCTTCCATCACCGCCTCCAGTGATCAATCCATTGCTCGTGCACACCTTTTCTTCACCATCATCGCATTCCTCGTGCTCTCTAGAGGAAAGAAGTTTTTCTGGATGGATATCGTTTGCATTAATCAAGACAAGATGCAGGAGAAGGAGTTTTTCGTACCCCAAATGGGAAACCTGTATCGCAACACGTCTGAAACTCACGCATACCCACTAGGGGCAGAGATCGCCACTTCCGTCTTCAGCGACCAAGTGTATTTTCCTATCTGGGAAATGAGAGCTTGGACGGTGCAGGAGCAGATAGTGCCCAACCGGCTGCTCTACTGCTATGCATTTCACGGGGATGCCATAGATGACATAAAGAAATTTTCGCATATACCAGATGCAGATTCTGACAAGGGGGATGTCATCCACATGCAATCTCTGGTACTGGACAAATACAAACACGTCTCCGGCATGTTCCTGCTTGAAAAACTGGGACACGCGGTCACTTGCTGTGTGCGAGAGGAGTTGCCACTTAGTAATCTCTCTATGGACGCGTATATGCATCATCTCGAGATTCACGGCGACTGGAGCCAGCTTCAGACATCTATTAGACGATCATCGAAACATAAAGTCATGTGTTTCGCGAGGACATCCTCAAAAGAAAAACATGCACCCGAAGTTGCAAGGATTTCTCTGGTGACCATAGGAGGGCGAAAGTCGCTGTGGCCACAAGACATGATATACTCCGTTCTCGCAGCATTGGGGTTGGAAAAATTTAAAGTGACGTATGATATTGGGTTTGAAGAAGCCAGATTGCAAGTCTTCGAAGCTCTTGACTCCAAGGTGCTCGCGCATATTCTTGGCACCGACTGGGGATCCAATCGTGATAGCGGTAACAACGACTCTGCACTCCCTCGGGTGGTCGCTTCATCGCCCACCGACGGGATGTATTACCTCAAATCTGCTGTCTTGCATTGCGAGTATACCAGGAGCATTGGTACGCAGATGCACTGCCGACAAGAGAGGCTTCGCATCTGGAAAGCCAGTCCAGATATCTTACAGGGCCTATGCGTCTTGAGGCATTTGCTCGGCAATGGAAGGATTTTATTGATGCAGGGAACCAGCGTCTTCGACACGCCTGATTTTGCATCCATCCCCATTGCGACAATACCATCCCACATGACCAAGGTGATCATTATCGACATGTCTGCTCTCGGTCTTGATACCATGAAGGACGACGATGTTTTCGATGAAAACTTTGAAATCGACAAGATATTTGAGTTTGTGGAGATCGGCGAGTGCCAAACTACGGCTATGCTCGTGGATCAAATGGAGATCAACAACAAGACATCACTGTTGACTTTGTGCTGCGAACGAACGGCATCAGGAAATCTCGTGAATAGAGGAACCGCGCTGATCTTGGACGCTTCTGCGTTGTCAACGGCGTACTCACATGTCATAGTCCAGTAAGACCTCGTTGCGTACACTTTCATTCCACTTCCACCGCATGTCTGATCTTCAAACCTTTTTCATGTAAATCCATGCTACTAGGAACGATGTACTTATACTGCTGCTCTGTCGCCATCAGAATTGAAACAAACTCCAGCATCCATGTACGGCATTGGGAGCCTGCGGCAGTTGGTTCTCGAAATAAAACTTGAAGTGGTTAGCGCCGTGACTACCAGCCTCATAATACTCGCATATTAGCACTACAATGACCTAGTGTTGCGCCAGCTGCGCGCGGTTCTGTTTCATTTATTTACTCCAGCACCCACTTTCAATCGAATATCGCAGGCACTGATAACACTTATGGGGTGTACACGCTCAACTGAGGGAGCGGAGTAGGACGTCCGTCCCGCTGGCGCATCTATCCAAGAGTGGATCTCTGGCAACGTGATCGGGTGTTGTGATCTCCTAGAGTCAGGTATATATATACAAAGTACATTCCATTTCCTCTGGCACACCGTCCTACGTGGATGCCAGTACATTCGTGGCTTCAAGTCAACTGCAAGTTCGCCATCCTCAACGCCACCGTCCTCTCCGCCTTCACCGGGTATGCTGAACAGCGAATCTTCGTCTGATTCATCCCAGACAAAATGTATCCCTTCCATTACATTCTCGACTGCCTCTCACAATGCGCGACCATTCCCAAACATCCAGGACATGTCGTCGTTGGAATTTCTGGAGAGGGCATGCCCTGATGTGCATGAGTACACGCAGGATATTCTTCACTCTTCCATGCCCTCTGTCCCTTTCACGGACGTAATGCCCCAGAGCAACGGCTTTGTGCACACCGTCTTGAAATGCTACAATGAACATCACGCATTGATCATTCGTCCGGATGACGTTTGGCTTGCAATCATGACGCAATTCAGTTGCTTTGTCAATGGAAATGCAGAAGCCATGCGGTCACTGTTCGTCCTCCACGAAGGAAAGAAAGAGTTAGCATTGGAAATCGATCAAAAGCCGGGAGAAGGGAACTGGGATCTAGTGGTCAACATGCTAGTCGAACACATGAATAAACAGATACAGCAGAATGTTATCGACCCAGAGCTCCAACAATGGATCATACCCAACTTTTCGACGACTACTCCTCTTGATGTGCTCGTCTCCGGGATGGTGATGATGGCAACCGTCAAGGAGTATTTCACGTATCGTTTGATGATGACATGTGGGATCCCTCGAGTCACTCTCGAAGGAGAGAAGAGTGATTGGACATGCATTCTCAATAGGCTTGAGAAGCTCAAAGAATTTGGCCCAAAAACCAATGCCTGGTACTCCCTCTTGCGTCCGATATTGTTACGGTTTATCAAAGCGTTCGATCATCCTGACAGCAAGGAGAACTTGGACTTTTGGAGTCGAGTCGCCGATTACGAAGGGTTCGGAAGTGGAACGGTGTGGCTTTCTGGTTGGATAACGGCATTCATGGTGTTTGATGAGAATGGCTTATGGACGGTGGGTGTTGATGTTATGCCCCCCCTGCTCTCCTGACAGCGCTCCTTCAGCCCGATAAAAGTCACAAAGACAGTGAATTAATAATCGATGGTGTTTCGTATCCTCTCCTTGATAGTGCCGAAATCCCCGCTGGGTACGCGCAGGTTGATGTCACAGTCGAACGGGAAGGTGGAGGGGAATACCCAACTTCACTTGTGGGAGGAATGGTTGGGACGAGAATATGCTCCAGTGGTGATAAAGCTCTTTCTGACACTGGGGAAAGAGATTCAGCAAGGCCTGCTCTTGCATGGTGGTGGGTAATGAAGAAGGACCTACCGGCATAAGAAGAAAGCAGTGACTTGGTTCATGGTTTCGACAACGACGAGGAGGATAATGAAGCTCCGGCGGGCGGCTGTGACTTTGATGCTGATACTGTTTCTGAAGGCTAGCAGGCGAGCCTATAATCCAGGCTGCTTGACAAGACGTTTTCCCCTTATCTTTTGCTCAATTTTTTTAGTTTGCATTGTCTGTATTTCGAAGCTATGATTGTTACTTTGTCTCAGCACTATATAGGCCTCTTCTACTTACTTTCCGGTATCAGGTTCCGCCCGGTCTTCCCCCCATTGCCATAAGTATAAGTGGAATTGCGTTACACGGGATTTCTGGATCGGGGAGAAGGACTGGCAATATTTTGTGACACTGCGAGACTGACATAGTCTCCCCTGTGCAGATCATTAATGGAGAAGAATGACGATAGCCGTTCCTTCTTACTATGAGACTGGCTGTGTGCTGCCAGTGAGTGCTCAAAGCTGTCGGGGCCGCTGGAACCCACCAGTTGGAGTCGCAGAATTAGATCATTCAGTTCTATGACTCCAAATGATGTGATCGTTACAGTACTGGTCGGGACAAGGTCGGGATGTCTTTGCTGTGTGCCGGGTTTCCGAGCTGGCAGTGGTGGGCGAGAAAGGAGACAAACCTGCGTCTTCAGTGTTCACACGGTTGGTGCTGTGCCACGTTAGCTAGTAGCTAACGTGACTCGGACTGGAATCTGGATGCGCTCATGTGGAGGTCTGGCAAGTTGCCTCAAAGCAGCCGGCTCAGGCTGAAATTTGTTACTTGCTATAGCCACGGACCTTCTTGAATATAACCACGATTGATCGCATGACATCGTTCTTCGGTTCTTGCCCATGCCGTTCGTATGGCATCGTATACTATTCCGTACTGGAATTATTATAAAGCCAACGTCTGCAACTTTTTGCAGTCCATCTTTCCCCAGGTCACCATGTGGCGCGCTCTCAGGCTAGTTTCTGCGCTCGGCCTTTGCGCTTCAGCGTTTGCCCAGTCAAGCACGGTCGACTCGTATACCAGTACTGAGTCCCCCATCGCCAAAGCTGGTGTACTTGCTAACATTGGCCCCAGTGGTGCTAAGTCGTCTGGAGCTTATGTGAGTGCTGAAGATATCCAGTATTGCAACTGCTAACCGAGACCCATGCAGCCTGGCGTGGTCATCGCTAGTCCTAGCACTACTGACCCAGACTACTTGTACACATGGGTCCGGGACTCTTCGCTGGTTTTCAGAATGCTCATTGATCAGTACACCTCCGGGCAAGACACTACCTTGCGTGCTCACATCGACAACTTCATTGCCGCCGAAGCAAACTTACAGCAGGTCACCAACCCAAGTGGAACTGTCTCCACTGGTGGCTTAGGCGAGCCTAAATTCAACATCAATGAGACTGCATTTACTGGAGCGTGGGGTCGCCCTCAGCGTGGTGTGTATGAAAAAATGTGTAATGTCCTATAATGACTAACGGAAAAACAGATGGACCTGCGTTGCGTTCAATCTCCATGATCACCTACGCAAATTGGCTTATTGCCAACAAGAATGAGTCCTACGTCACTGACTCCCTTTGGCCCATTATCAAGCTCGACCTAGACTACGTCATGAATAACTGGAATGAGACGACGTGAGCTTTGCATAATTCAAGCTCTCGTATCGAGACTCATGTAACGGTCAAGCTTTGACCTGTGGGAGGAGGTTGATTCCTCTTCGTTCTTCACTAGCGCTGTTCAGCACCGCGCGCTTCGTCAGGGTTCTGCTCTTGCCGCTGAGATTGGCCAAAGTTCAGTTGTCAGTGGATACAACACCCAGGCCGACAACATTCTCTGCTTTCTCCAGGTGCGTACAATGAGTGCTTCATCTAGTAATTTTCACAAAACGAGCATCTCAATAGTCATATTGGAACCCCTCACCTGGCTTCATGACCGCCAATACCGGAGGCGGCCGCTCTGGCAGAGATGCAAACACAGTATTGACATCCATCCATGTCTTTGACGTTGAAGCTGGCTGTGATGGTGTTACTTTCCAGCCCTGCTCCGATGTTGCTTTGTCTAACCTCAAGGTCTATGTCGACTCTTTCCGCGAGATATACAGCATCAATAGTGGCATTCGCGCTGACCAAGCTGTTGCAACTGGGCGGTACCCTGAGGACGTGTACCAGGGTGGTAACGTAAGGTCTTCATCCTACTTCTGATCTTATTTCTCAATTGTCTGTAGCCATGGTACTTGGCATCCTTTGCGGTTGCCGAGCAGCTCTATGACGCCCTCATCGTGTGGAGTGACGAAGGCTCGCTGACAGTCACGGATGTCTCTTTCCCCTTCTTCCAGCAGTTCGACACGAACATTACACCAGGGATCTACAGCTCATCGACTCCAATTTATAGCAACCTCACAACAGCAATCAGGAATTTTGCAGACGGTTTCGTCGCTATGGCTGCGAAGTACACGCCCTCGGGCGGAGGACTGGCTGAGCAGTACACCAGGAGCGATGGCACACCAACCAGTGCTGTGGATCTCACGTGGAGCTATGCATCTGCATTGACTGCTTTTAATGCAAGAGCTGGTAAAACATCTGCGAGTTGGGGTGCCTCTTGTCTCTCAGTTTCCCCCACATGCTCTACCAGTATGGCCCCAACTGTTCCAGTTGTTTTCAATGTCAACGCTACTACTGTCGTGGGACGTGAGTTGATTGATGCAGCAAACGTGACCAAGTTATTCAATTCTGTTGCCCGTAGAGAACATATACTTGACTGGCTCCGTTGGTGCTCTGACTGACTGGAGTACCACTGGTGCTATTCTTATGTCCTCGGCTGACTACCCAATCTGGAGCAGTGCGTCTGATATTTTTTAAGTGCAACATGTACTAACACTAAGTCCTAGCGGCCGTCACTCTTCCGGCAAACACGCAAATCCAGTACAAGTACATCATCGTCGACAATGGTGAAGTCACTTGGGAGTCTGATCCCAATAATGAATTTACGACGTCTATGTCTGGCATCACAACCCTCAACGACGTGTGGCGGTAATACATTCTTGAGCTATTCTGGACGCATTTTTGGTAGCACAATATAGATACCCAATTGCAATCAATTTCTATTGCAATGCGATGTTGAGCGCGTAAGCGTGTGTCTGTTACGTAAAGTTGCGTAGTACCTTCCCAAGTTGGGCCGAGCTAGCGCAGACTGGTAGTAATACTAGTAGCCTATATACGCAATTCACGACACACTTGATATCTTCCTCAAGTTTTCATCATGTCCATGCTAGACAAATTCAGGAGGGGCGCACAGAAGGCAGGCATTCAGGCTACCGCTCTCGTCAAAGAGGGTTCCTCGCGCATGGCGAGTGGCTCTAGAGACTTCGTGCAAGGATTCACGCTGCCAGGGGAAGCTGAGAAGGCGGCAAAGATTCTTGAGAGCTTCCTTGGTGCGCACATTCTTTCAATGACATCCACAACATCACTTGCTGAATGCTTTGCTGTCCACAGCTAACCCCAATCATCCCGAGTCAGCACTCAACTCAGTACCCACTGCCGTTCTCCAGCGCGCAAGAGGTGACATTCATGCAATCTCAGCTTACCTCCACCTCTCACTGACTAATACGCACAGGCCTCGCCGTATTTCAAGTGCTCAAGGCTGGTTTCATGTTCAGCGGGAAAGCTGGCTCTGGCCTGGTCATCGCCCGACTCCCGGACGGATCATGGTCTGCGCCCTCGTGCATAGCAACCGGCGGACTCGGTTGGGGCCTCCAAATCGGCGCGGACATCACAGATTTTGTGATCGTACTGAACAGCGAGGACGCAGTAAAGGCATTCAGCATAGGCGGAAACGTCACCATTGGCGGAAACATCAGCGCCGCAGCGGGCCCCATCGGCACTGGCGGGAGTGTCCAGGCTACCTTGGCTCACCCTGCACCCATGTTCTCGTACTCGAAATCAAAGGGTGAGACAACTTCCATTTTCATCATCTCAGTTGGTTTCCATTTTGATTTCATTTGACCGTAATGTAATTGTTAATGTGATCTGTGCTGATGCGTACCACAGGTCTCTTCGCTGGACTCTCGCTGGAGGGCACCGTTCTTATAGAGCGGAAAGACGCTAACCGCGACTTTTACGGATCGCCTGTACCCGCACGCGATATCCTCGGTGGGCGTGTGCCTCCACCCGAAGTTGCATCGCGGCTGTACGAGATCATCGAGGCTGCGGAAGGACTGGATGAAACGGGTGTCCCACAATCTGCATACGTGCCCAGTGCTACTGGCCAGCATATGGACATCGGAAGCAATCATATGGTATTTGATGCGGAAGCACATTAATGGTTGGTGCTGGTTTGAGAAGGGAGTGTATATATATATGAGCTCTCCATGCTTTTCCTTTGTATTGATTTTTCCGCAGTTCTTTAAGATGTCCATCCTATACCTGATTGCAATCCTATCGCTTCAATACTTCTCATTAGTTGATTTAGCTACGGGAGGCAACACATATGATGAATATGTAGCAAGGTATTGACACTAGTAACACGATGTAATGATAATTCTCGAAGCATCTAGAAAAGCATCTAGAGCAACTCAACTTCAAATATGTATGAAGTTCAAGCATCTGGCAACACAAATATATCCCAGAAACCAGTGGTTCCGTTAGTTATAGCTGTATCTGTAGCGTCGAGGCCCAGCAATCGCATCACGAGGTTGTAAATCTCGACATTCTGGAACCCTGGCATCACGTATTCTCCTTCGCCATCACCTTCCCCTCGTGCGACCACAGCAGCCTTCGCGCCCTGTGAGAAAGGCCCGTGTGCAACAAAGATGGCACGCATCGACGGGTCCTCGTTATCATAGCCGTGGTTCTAGGAAGGCGCAATGTGTTAGTTCGATGATCTACAAAACAGAAATCAAGCGACATGAGATTCGAAAAGGTAAACTCACTCCAGTTGACATTCCATCTTCGCCGTCCATGCGGTCAGTCAGCGCGTAGCCTATGCGTGGGACAATCCACACAGGGGCGATGCGGTAATTGCGGGAGAAATGGTATCGTTCGGGCATAGGTTCCACTGTGCCCGTAGACATCTTACCGTAGTTGAATGCGCTGAGGTCTACCAAGGAGGTTCCAGCATCGGCAGAGAAGCTCTCAGTCGTAAACACATCGAACTGATCCGGGTGGATAAGTGTGTACTCGCACAAACGTTCAAGGGCCTCGGTCACGTTCGTGTCAGGAGTGAAGCGTAAGCCCATAGATGGCCAACCTGAACAGTGCAGAGTAAGCAGTCTGCCACTCAGTCTAAAAGATTCCGGCAAGCAGCAGACTATATACTATCATCACTTACCGTCTACCTTGGTAACACCTTTCCACGGCTGACCAACAATCTCGTCAACATATATCCAAGTGGGGTGGCTGGTGTCCGTCATCCCATGGTCACTGACGAAGATGATATCGACTATGTGCGTGAGGTTGCGCTCGCCTAGTGCTTGGGTTAGGTTCCGAGCAAAAAGGTCGACAGCCGCAAGACTCATCTGTCGTAAGTAGCAAGTTTGGAAAACGAAAATAAGCGCATCAACCAATGGGATTGAAGTAGCACTTACATTAACGGCCTTAGACATCGGTCCTGTTGCATGCCCAGCTTGGTCTAGCGAGGGTTCGTACCCTATGAGACAATGTCAGCATGCCACAAGGGAGAATCATGAAATTGAAGAGGACAAAATGACAAGCAGAAAAAACAACACCGCCCCGCTTAGAGCAAACGAAGTTTACTGATTTATTCGTCCAGAAGCAGAGAAAGAAATAGATGCAAGAACACACCAAGAATAAGCTGCGGCCGCTCTTCCAGCGGGAGGTCAATCCACTCTAAAAGTTGAGAAAGTTTCTTCTCAAGAGCGTAGTGATTCTGCGTTCCAGTTCAAATCATTGTATCCTTTCGAGTTCAAGACTACACTCTTACCTCCCAAGGTAGAAAGTATGTAGAGTTCGCGCCAGAAGATGTAGACCAAGGACCAGGCCTGCTTGAGTGAATACCAAGCAAAGTAAGAGGCGAAGGGGAAAACTGACCACATGAGGTTTGCGGTGATTATGCCTGCCCGTTCGGCGGTTTCCCACATCTAAGTTGTACAAAGGTAGGGAACACAAGGGACAGGGAGACCGATGCGTGTGTCAGTCAAATGACGAGACAGACGAGTAAAGTTACAAGAGGTGAAAGGGAACGCATTAAGCTGGGTATAAAAACGATATTTTCATTAACACTGACGGGTTCGCCGAGCCACCAACTCGGGTTCTGCGCAGATTCAACACGAGCGTAATTGAATGTGTCTTGGAAAACAGGGTCCCAGAAGTTCTACATGACCGATGTTAGAATATCAGACATTGAAGTAAGTGATAAAGGACGAACGTTCGCAACGATGCCGTGCGACTCGGTGTAGAGGCCAGTCCTAGATGCAGTGAGTTCATGTCGAGCAATGTAAGGGTGGTTTTTACATCAGTGACCAGTGATTTCTGGAACAAACGTTATTCAGATATATCAAATGCTCTAAAAAATTATATCTCACGGGAACGTCAGAGTCTGCAGAGAGGGAAATGTTTAAAACTAGAGCAAAAAACGAAGGGGAATGCGCACGGGGAAAACAGGTTCCATGTACTTTGCCCTCACACCTTCCCGACTGATATCTAGCAAATGCGGCGTGAGTCCACGATCCAAATAATCCGCACGAAGGCCATCGATCGAAACCATAAGCACTGTCTTCTTGAACTCGTGCGTTCCATTCGAGTACAATGCGTCCCTCCTAGTTCTCGTATCGTTCCGAGTACGGGGCCAGAGTTCAAATAGGGTAGCAGCGAGAATAAGCGAGAGTAGAACACTGAATCCAGCAAAACGCTTGCGCTTGTATGAGGGGGCAGGGGAAGTGGGTTGCTCCTCGAGGTCAGGTTGGACAGCGTCTATGTCGTCAACATTCGAGAGCAAACCACGTCGTTCATCGGACGTGGCTGAGGTGTCGACATGGTGTGTGCTTGTCATTGCACAAAACGATGACGAAGAGGAACTCGAAAGAGAACTGAAATAAGCACACAGTGGCCGCGTAAGTCAATCGAAGAGTAAGGAAATGAAATTGACGTGAATGTATGTGGCTGTGCACATTTATTAGATTACCTTCTGCAGCCACGTTTGCAATGACATGGATCCTGAGCTGGACAGTGTCCTTGCTCGCTTTCATCAAAACCCAACTTGTAATCCTGCTCCTCCGTGTTCTTTCTGCGGGCCCTATTCCACGTCATGTGGCCTTCGAAATGGATGGTAACCGCCGCTTTGCACGTCGCACCGGCCGCCGCGCGGTCGAGGGTCATTCAGACGGGTTCCATACACTTAAGCAGGTAGTACATCCCTTGATCCCATTTCAGTCGTGGAGATTCCTAACATGAGCCACAGATATTAGAGATATGTATGCGTCTTGACATACGCTGCGTCACAGTCTACGCCTTTGCAATCGAAAACTTCAACAGACCGCCCGACGAGGTTGGCGCACTCATGAAACTAGCAGAAGAGAGGCTCGTGGAGATTGCACAGAATGGGTGAGAGTCATTTTGAATGCACTGCGGTTAAGTGCTTGCTGGCCTGACGTCACCGCTGCGATTTCTCCTCAGTGCTCTCTTAAGTCACTATGGCGTACGCCTCAACGTGCTTGGCCATCGCGAGCTGCTGCCTATGCACGTTCAAGTCGCAATTGATAAAGCGGAGGGAATGACGCGTCAGAATAACAGGTATGTCCCCTCTACCCTCGCCTTCTATTCTGAACATACTCCGACAGAGCAATATTAAATGTCTGCGCACCATATGCTTCACGGCATGAGATGACATTAGCGGTACAATCCGTCGTGCAGCAGGCCCTTGATAAAGGCAACCTTGATTCTTCGTGAGCACAGATCTTTCCTTGGGCGTTGTTCTAATTTGTGACTTCTCCCGTCACGTGTTCAATGCTAATCAATACGCGTAGATTGATCACAGAACAAACTATCGAGGAAAACCTCATGACTTCGCTTGGGGGCAGCCCACCGCTCGACATTTTCATTCGCACGAGTGGCGTGAAGCGGTTGAGCGGTTTTCTGCAGTGGCAGGTGTGTCTCTATTCCTTCCCTGTCTTTCATCTCCCTATCAACAATCCCTGTTCATTTTGCTTGTTTGTCTTCCATCTCCCATTTCAAAGAAGTGGTCATTCTTTTTCTGGCGAAAATGGCATATACTCGTCCAAAATGTCATTTTCACCAAACTCATTCGTACTTCTCACAGTGCTGTGAAAACACGCAGATTCACATGGTAGATACCTATTGGCCCGACTTCGGCCTCTGGGATTTTGTGCCCATTTTACTAGATTATCAGCGGAAGGTGTGGGCACGATCGAGCAGCTAAAGGTTTAGGTGCGAGACTTATCAGACTTCCTACTGGGTGCTTGCTTGTGTAGTGGACATTGTAGCACACGTGTTCTTAACATACTGCGTCCTCAACTAATATTGCTTGGTCAAATTCCTTGTTGTTTCTACCTCCGTGAGCTCCTTTATTGGTTGTGCTTTTACTCAGCTTGAACTTAAATATATGCGGTACAGCAAGGTTGCAGACGCGGTGTGGTTTTTCTTCAGTAGGTGCTGGTACCATACAATTCAGCATATCACTAATATATTTACAATAATATCGACGTGGAACTTAGAATTAGGTCAACGATGTATGCATTCTACTCTTCCGAGATCCTTTCGAAAAACTGTCTAAGCGTATCTGACAATACTTCAGGCAGCGCCTCAACGCTTCGTAACACCACGTAGTAATCAAATGGGAAAGAATCCAAATACCTCTCCACCTGAAGCTCCATGCGCCCATTGATCATCGTGTAGGCGACTTGATTCATCGAAACGATTGAGTTCTGTACAGCAGAAGTGTCTTGTGCTTGCCCTTGACCAGAAGTGGAGGTCGAGTGCAGTGAGTCAATGATGATGAACACGATCATGACGCGTTGGCTTGCTGCCCGTCTCAGCACCTGCCGCAAGCGCTCGTGATCCTGACAGATACCGTCCGAAATGATGATCTCGAGTTGCCACAGTTCACCTGCACTTGCCGACCCCGTGGCCCTTCTTTCCCGAGCGCTCTCTAGTACCTCGAGGCTCGTCTCTACCATATCCAGGACATTGGTTGCACGCTGCTCAAATCTGAACGCGCCGAGCGTTTTTGCACCAGCAGCATCCGTAAATGGTCCTTCGTCGAAGCCATGAAGTAACTCCATCCTCTCGCCGAACCTAGCAATTGCAACGTCGCCAACCTCAAGTTTCCCCATAGCGTTGCTCACAAGGGCAAGTGTCTGATAAGCAAGATGCACGCTGCGGGAGTTTGCCATGCTGCGGCTGTCGTCGAGCGCAAGAAGGACCTGGTACTCGCGCTGGCTGGGGCGCGTGCGCCGAAGCCAGATCTTGTCCTTGGTGTAGTCGGAGGCGATGTAAGGGATGATCTTCTTCATATTGAGCCTTTTGCCTGTCCGGTAGTCACCTTTGAGACGAGTGGCCAGGGTGGGTGCAAGGATAAGGCGCAGTTGTTCGCAAAGAGCGTAAGAGAGGTCGTGGGTGAGGGATGTGTAAAGCCGCCAAAGAGACTCGGCGGCTTCGCAGGTATAGCCTGAATCCTGCCAGGTCTGGAGGGCCGCCTCTATTTTTTCAAAGGAACTGTCTGGACCGAACTTTTCCATATCTTCATCGACATCCGCTTGTGAGGACGAAGGATCGCGACGTGAGGAAATATGTTCAGGGTCTGCACCAGAGCGCGTCTCCAACTGAGTAATAGCGCCTTCGATGTCTGGACGTGCACCCTCAGTCGCTGGGTCCGTATGCAATGAGGCCAACGGCTGTGGTGGCGGCGCGAGCTCATCCGTGCAGGGAGCATCAATGTCCATCGGTGGCGCAACTGCCTCTGATTGCTCATCGACAAGCCTTAGCTCATTCAGCTTTGCGACCTGCTCCTCGCCTGCCGCACCCAGAGCCTGCATCTCCTCGTCCGCATCAGTATACTCAACTTGCTCAGCAGCTTGGTCTGCGGTAGGCGGGGAAGAATCCCCACCGCCCATGATATCTTCGAAGCGCTGTTGTACCTCTTTGAGTGCATCACCAAGATTACGGATAGGGTTCGTTGTGAGTTCGTTGTGTTGGCGAGCATAGGCTCCACCATGCTGCGTGCCCTCCGCAGATGTACCTGGTTTGGTGGCAGTGTCGGTGGAAGACCATGGCTTTGAGGGTTCAGCATCATCTCTTGGCCTGGTCACAAGTCAAATACAGATTTCTGCATGAATAAGTGGACGCACTTTGATTCTTCAGAGGTCTCGTTTGTGCTCTGTTCAGCTGCTGCAGCATCGTCCTTCATTTCACCAGACGCGTCGCCTGCCTGCCCTTGTTGCGCACTATCGTTGGCCTGCGGCTCGTTGTCCTTGTTCCCAGCGTCTCCATTCCCAGGCGAGACATCTGGCTGAGCAACGGCGCCTTCCTCAATGTCTTCCTCCCCATTGCTTGCGTCGTCTGCAGCTTGGGGAGGCTGATCTGGCAGCTGGTTTTCTTGTGATTGAGGTTCTGGTACATCCTCTGGGGACTGATCTTTTCCAAGTTGCGTTTCCTCCGTCTCGTCGGGGTGTTGATCATCGTCGTCCTGCTCCGTGTCCATTTCATCCCCCATGTCGAGTCCTCCTTGATCCCCTTGTTCATCGGGCTCCAGAGCCATGTCATCGGGCAGATCCAAAGTGTTGGCATCGGGAATGCACTCGTCCATGGGCGCACCATTCACATTTGGGGCCTCCAAGTCTTCATCGGGTTCTTCGTCCTTTTTTTCTTCTCCTTCCTCCTGGATCTCCTCACTTTTTTCATCTATCTTTCCATCTTTCATTTCCTCCTTTTCCTTGCCACCCTCTTTCTTTGATTGGTTGCGCTCATTGGCTACGACCTCTGACTCCTTCTCTTGCATTTCCGAGCGATCTTGGGGGACCTGGTCATGATCCGCAGAATCTGATTCCGCAGATTCGTCGCCCCACAGCTTTTCGTCGACTGCATTCGGATCACCTGCATCAAGTTTCCCCAGTTGCTCATCCGGCTCCTCCTGCTCATCACCATCATCATCCTCTTCCTGATTTCCGTCCTGGTCCCCATCGTCTGGCACATCTTCCATCTCTCCACCAATATCCTCGCTCATCTCAATGGTGTTGTCATCACCTCCATGTGCCTGCTCATCTTGGGCTTCACCTTCATCCCCTTTCAATCCTTCCACCTGACTTTCATCCTCGATCTCCTTGCTTACGTTTTCCATTCCCGTTCCCTCACCTAACCCCACTCCCCCGGCGGTCTCGGTGCCACCTTCGCCATCACCCGAATCAGTTGCATCTTGGGGCAAACAAAAGCCTTGCCTAGCGATGGTATGCATGACAGACGAAACGACGAAGTCGAGCTTGAATAGGGCCTTTGTCCACTGACTGTGCACTATGAGGTGTTCTCCCACGAAAGAAATGTAGCACTGGAGAAAGGGGAGGAGGCGCCGAAGGCTTGCCTGGATATCGGACTGTGAAAAGGAGGAAAGATGGGTCGTCGTGACATTCAGCCGCTCCAAGAGGACTTGAAGGTCCAAGGACTGTGAGAAGCCTGAAATTGTGCGCAAGTCCTCACGGATGAAATTATCCTGGGCTTCGTCATCAAGAGGCTCGTCCGCAGACCCCTCCGGACACCTTTTCAAGAGGGACTGCACTGTAACCAAAAGCGTCTCGATAATGACATCCGTACTTAATGGCTCTGTAGCTCCAGATGTTGTCTCGGCTTCTGTAGAAACGTATTGATCACGGAGCCAGTGCTCGATAGGAGACAAGATGTAACTGAGTCGTGGTTCCGTCATTTTCATCTTTTGGAGGTAGTCGGGAATGGCACGGAAATGTTCATCAGCTTCTTTAACAATGGCATATTCGACTGTCGGGCAAACAATCAGCTTGTGGCTATGTCTGTGAGGAAGCTACCCACCACCGGGCAGCACTGTAGGCATTGTGTACTGGCTTCCCTGGGAAATCTCCGAAGCACGGTCACGAAGAAGTCGTGTTTTGGCATAGATTGATTGGACCTCAACCATGACTGAGGGTGCGGCACCTTGGTCCTCCTGAATCTCGATGAAAAGGCGAATTCCTTGAAGAAGTTCTTCGCAAGCATGCACGGCGTTTCCAAGGGCTTGACATATATGCATCAGACGAATGGGCGAGAATCCTTTGGTGACAAGTAGAGGTGCTTCGACGAGGGTCTGAAGGCGCTCCGCGCACCGTTTGATATCAATGAAAAACTGAAAAGCTGTTGACAGCCTGGAGGTTCACGGTAAGAAAAGGTGTCATCAAGAATTTGTTGACTTACGAAGATCTCGCCTTGAGAGCTAATGAATAACCAGACTCCACGAAGGTCACACCCCGAAGTAGATCACGTGTGCTTATGTCCGAGTGATGGTCGGAAACCAAGGCTCTGACTGCTGGAAGAGCACCACGAAGGCGGTCGAAGTAATACTCCCCCTTCTCGACATGTATTGAGCTTTCTGGAGGCATCGATGGTTGTTCTCGTATCCAGCATTCATCTCTGAGCTCGGCGAGCACTTCTGGCTTGACATTGGCAGCGAGACCGGAACGTTTGAGCTCCTTTAAGAGATCACTCAAAGCCTTCCTCTTGCGAACCAGCAGGCCCTTCACGTATTTTTCTCGTTTCTCCTTGGAAAGGCCTGGGGGTACACCTTCTGCTGCTAGGTCCCGTGCGGTAACGATGATTTCTAGTGCAAGTTGTTCAACATGATGAGGGAGACGTCGGCGCAGGAAAGCCCGAATACGACTGTTCATAAGCCCATGGAATCTCGCGAGTGTCTGGTTTAAATTGGCCAGGTGAGAAGGAGTGAAATGGGTTCCGTTCGATTGTGGAGAGTCGCCACGCTCCAAAGTGCATGTTATGGAGGGCAGATCTCCCGAGTAGCCCAGAGCATCTATTGACTGGGTGCATTCTACATCACCAGCAAATGTCGGCAACATACGCTCAGCGATGGGCTGACGCAAGATCTCCCGAAATTTACGAATCAGCTTGTAGAGTTGGTGATGGGTTCGCTGAGCACTTTGCTTCAGGGCTTGAACATTGACATCTTTCCAGCTGGCGAGCTTTATGAATGCCTGAACATCTTTTTCAAGACCTCCTCTTTGGTCCGCCAGAGATCCGGCTAGCTGGGCTGCAAACAACCGATAGTATCTCCGAGTGGACGTCAAGACAAGTCTGACGCGTTGGAGAGCATTATGTTGCCATCCGTCCAACGTAGACGCGATATGACCAACGATGACACTAAAAGTCTCGAGAAGATCCAACCTGACCTGGAATTGACCGAGAGCGCTGGAATGCATGAAATCGTCCAGGAGCGATGGTAGTTGCCTGAGATATTGTTGAAGAGCTCCAGTAGCGGTGCCTTCATCCTCGTGAGCTGCACTAAGCGTGCCGCGCACCGTGAGATCATACAACCGGAACCAAAATTCTGAAATTCCGTTGACGAACGAGTCAAACTGGGACTGTAATAGCACTTTCCAGCACGATAGCTCCAAGCGTCTCCATTCTACGACGAGCATTGTCAACTCTTGCTGATGTGCCTTGAGGCTATTTCCACGGTGTGCATACATTTCCCAGTCGTCTGTCTGCATTATGATTTGCTCCAGGCCAGACAACAATTTGGCAATGGGACTGTTCATGTCTAGGGCCAAGTACGCATCGCAGCGGTCTTTCAGGTGCTGCAAAACCATTTGATCCGGCCAGTCTTCAACGAGCGCGATCAACCGCATTTTAAGGGAGTCCACCGCTGCAAGGGCCTTCTTCGCCTCTCTAAAGTTTGCGTCAGTGTAGAAGTTGAACAGCTGGCCGGTAGGGCGCTCCTGAGACATCAGCGCGAGAAGATGGTCGTGAACCAAAGAAAGTTGTTCGTGCAACGATTCATCGTCAAGGGTGTCTGGGAGAGTGGGGTATTGACTGTCGAGGAGCGTCTTCAAAACCGACCGACGAGATGAATTAAACCTCGTATTAGGACTTCCGACACTGATGCCAATACTAGCAACCCCAGTGAGTCCGAAATGCATCCCCAGCAGCGTTTCCGCAGCAGAAACACTAAAGAACTCAGAGGACTTGTCGTGAATCTTGCTGGGAATGCCGTCAAGACTAGCTAGTGCGTCCTCAAATGTCGGGAACAACTCCAAAAATTCCTTCTGTTCCGCTTCAACTTCCGTGGAGGCATCGTGATTAAGGGCGCTACGTTTGTATAACGATGAATCATCATGTTCCTTCTCGTTTTGGCGAGTGCGGTCCATAGTCCAGAGTCTGAATGCCTGCTCATATGCCGCATGGACAGCAGCAGCATGGGGAGCGAGACCCGACATGGCAACACAGAGCCCTATAGCTGACACATGCAGTAAGACCTGGTCAGCGGGAGACGCTCCGGATGCAGCTCCTTGTTCAAGTTGCGTCTGCAACAGTTGCGCACTGCGAATAGATGGGTATGTAACCAGGGAAGTAGCAACTATGTTCTGTTGAGTATATTGTGCGTAGGACATTTGCTGCGCAGAACAGCGAACGAGTCGGATTCCGAGACGGAGGAGGAGAAGTGCTAGGTGGATGATTTTCGCGATATCTCCAAAGTCGTGATAAAGATTGTCCATCCGTTGACAAAACCCGGAAATTGATTCCTGCATCACAGATTCGCGCGCGAAAGCAGAAGGATCACCAGTTTCAAGAATGGCAGTTAAATCATCGACCTTGCTGGGAGGGATGACTTGGCTTTGAAGCTGCGAAACCTCAGACCAGAACGCGTGAATGCGGTTACCATCAGGTCGTCGGGGAAGGTTTGAGGAACCCAAGGGCAGATTTTTGAGTTCTGCTTCAGATGAAACATCGAGATAGCGTATAACGCTGTTAGACAAATTGCCAGCGGTCCGGTGTTCCCATGCTTTATGGAGAGACGACTGGGTCGACAGAAAAGCAGTCTCTTCTCGCGAATATTCCGCTAAATGAAAGATCACGGCTGCGGGGTCTACCGGAAGATCAGGAAGGGATAGGTTAAGGATCACTTTGCTGAGAGAAATGTAGCAATGTCCTAAGCGAGCCACTGCCATGTCTCGTGGCTGGCGGTCGGCTGCGAACCGTATAAGGTCGGGGCGCAGAAACAGCTGAGTAGCTGCTTTCAAGGGCTCGTGCTTGGAATTTTCGAGGAGAGACAACATTGTCACGGGGAAGGCGCTGCTATTGACGGGAGATCCAAGGATTCCTTGCCAGCTAATATCATCAAACGATGAAGCGAAGCAGGATGCAACCTGATGGGAGATTGATGGTGAATTGCGATACTGACCACCGCCTCACTTACCGATAAAATACATTGGTACATGAATGCTGACAATTGTTGTACCCGCGACTCGTGAACAACACATTGAATAGAAAGCAGCCGTAGGTGACGACGAACAGAACCTTCGTGCCCTTTGAGGGAAGATAGTGAAACGCTCCGCGCTTGGCTATGCGATGCGTCAGCACATGATAAGATTGAAGTAAACTTCTTATACCTCAATTCTATGGAAGCCCGAAGAAGAGTCGGGCAAAGGAGGACATCTGGTCCATCAAGTATTTCCTGCGCAAGATCTCGTAAGTCACTGAATATGCAGAGACCATGTTACGATTGCTTACGGCCTGGCTTAAGCCTGAATTCCACAGACTTGCGAGCCACCGCGTCTGCAAAGCAGTCAAGAGATGCGTGGGAACTAATCAAGAATTCAGTTGCATGTAAGGGACATATTGGTGTCCTTACCTCCCCCTCCTGCGTCATGTGCCCATATGAAATGCTGATATGATGCAAAGCGAATAAGATCCTCGCGTGGTTCCTCACATGCCACATCAAGCAATCGTTTCAAAGTAGAAGGAACAGTCTATAAAATGACATCATGGATATCCTGTGAAGGCGGCACCAAATCACAACTCACCGATGATGATGATGTCTCATGAATGACACTCAGCCAGGGCAATTCACAAATAAGGAGAGAAGGGTCGGAATGTCGTTTAAAAGAATCATTGCCCCCATGGAAATTCGATTTAACCTAAAATTTCCACTTCAGCGTGTGCGCGCTGGAGCAACACTCGGACCGAACCTTTTCTTTCACCGCGTGCGCCAATTCCATCTTTAAGTCAGTGGATACTGTGCTCATGAGCGGAAGGGTATACAGGGACAAAACTTCTAGAATTTGTTTGCGGCGGACTATTGGGGATTGATGAGAATGTGGCAAGCGCAAATAAAAAAATCATACCGTGCTGATTCAAGCCTTCATGTAATTGCCCAGCGGCATACTCGAGAGATCGTATATCTGGAAGAGAGACTTCAATGGTCGTTGGTGCGAACAAGTGCATCCACATCTCTGTCAAGCCTAGTCCAGAGGTGGGGGAAACCGCCTCATCTAATACAGCAGAAACACTCGCGAGACGTTCAAATGCTGAGCTCCGTGATCCTAGTGCAGCGGCGATTGACTTAGAGCATGCCTGTAATGAGGAGTAGTCGACATATGTGCCCGCTCCTGATCGTCGGAGTTGCCTGGAAATACTAAGCAATTTGAGGGCGAGTTCAAGGTCCACCAGCTGATAACCATTTAATACAACTAGCATAAGAATGGCGAATTGAACTCTAACCTGAACTTGAGATCTTCCGACGATTTGGTTGAAAACCTCCTCAGCTGCTCTACGCACCTCTTCCAGAACTCCACGAATAGCGTCCAACAGTCGAAAATATGTCGGATGTTGCTGACGTGTTGGTAAATTTATCTTGCTCGCACCTATACCATGCAGTTCTTGTGGCATCTCAGCTCGCTCGGCGTCATCGATGAATATTGCAGCGATCAAGTTCAATGTTTGAAGGAGCATCAAGTGTATTGGGTGATGTCCGTTTTCATGACTGCAGAACTTGCATGGCGGACAGACCATGAAAGTATCCACTGGCTATATTTCAATAGACGTATTGAGTACATGCAAATAGTGTGAGGCGCACTAGACCCAGCACGGATATAGCAAACACTAACCAGAGCTGTAATAGCGTCGTTCGTCACTCGGGAAGCGAGGAGATCTTTTCGCCACTCAGCAAAGAGCTTGAAAGCTCCCGAGGAAAAAACATCGTCCAAAATAGACTGTGATAAGCACGGAGGCATTGCCAACTTCATAAAACGCCGCAACGAAGGAGTTACATTCAAAGAGATGGTCCTTAGTATGAAATGAACCATAGCGCGCAGGTCCGATTTCGATGGCTCAAGGAATGGTGCCAGAGTGATCAACGAAGATGTGGAAGACTCTTCTTCAACTAACCCGGACGGCCATGTGTAGCTACCTTCCCCGCGACGAGTGTAGTAGATTCCTCTGCGTGCAAGCTCGTGTGTCATGGCGAAAGGAGGACCTGCTCCTAAGACAGTCGTAGGCAGTCGGCGGTGAAGTCGGAGGCGAAGTTCGTCTTCTGAGGTAAAGGAAGCGGCCAATGACACTTCAATACCACGATTTCGCATCGCACGCGATAGCTCGCCATATCGAGGGTCAGATGTCATAAACATGCGAAAGTTGGGATGCGGTTTGAGTATTTGTACCGCACCATTGACATATCCTCTCTCGCTGAGAACGAGAACTCCACCAGGTTCACAAAGAGAGTTCAGTCGATCGAGGACGGAAGGATTACAGAGATTCGCGCCGTCCAGAACTACCCAATGTCCTCGCTTGATTGCGCGTACGAGAGGTCCATCGACCCATTCGAATTGGCCGGTTGATGTCACCACGGATGATAATTGCCGAACGCGATGCAACAAAGCCTGCACTTCATCCGTAGAATTTTCATCAGCGAAGGTTCGTAGTAGTTGTGCTGCAGAATGGAGGAGGGAGTTGGAGGAGGGAGGAGGTGATGAATGCAATTCTAGAAGAAGCGAAAGACAGGTCGGGTGATCGGTGGTAGCACAGCTAGACAGGCATCTGGAACGACTTTCCCCAAAACTGATGATGTCCTGAACAAGAGCAAGTACCCGCGTACGATGATCCATTTGCTCAAAACCTCCAAGAATATCCATGGTATCGGTAGAATTCGTGATGGTTATCTCATGAAGGATATTCCCTGAAAGATTAGCGACAGTACGGATGAGTTCTGACTTACCGCTGTCGTGTCGGCCTGTTATAATAACTAACCACGACCTAGAGAGACATGCTCCAATGGCTTCTAATGTAGCAAAGTGCGCTTGTAGTAGGCATCTGGGTCGAACGCTAAGGATATTGTTATGTCGCTCTACGAGGTAGTGTCCGACACGGAAGTGTGACGATGATATGACGGGATGCGGATTGTGAAGGATAGTCGGGCTAGATGAAGAAAAGGTTTGATCGAATAATTTTTGGGCGCAGTGACGATCGACGAGAGTCCTGAACCTGCTGAGGTAGATGACTCGCAAGAAATCTCGAGGATGATGTGAGATGGGCGATGATTGCAATAGCTCTCCCCAGCGGAGAATATCACGAAGGTTGAATTCCCAGGGACTGCCATCGCGACCAAAAGTCCTCCTGTGTACAACTTCTTGGTTCAGGCGGTTGTTGTATGTAATCATGGCGCGTAGCATGTGCTCATCACAACCCTTGAAACGATCACGGCAGACAAGAAGAAGATCCTCGGGGGATAGTTCCTCAATATAAACCTTCGTGAACCGATCCAGAAAGGACTTTGGAAGTCCCTTGCGACCTCCTCCCTGTTGGAGTGGATTTTGGGCTGCGAAAACACGGAAAGCGGGATGTCGAGCGAAGGATCTTCCGAGCTCGGGAATGTATACAGCACCTCGGTGGTCCAGAACAGCATTGAGCCCCTCGAGAATAGCCTGGGGCGCAAGATTCATCTCATCGAGGAGAACCCAATGTCCTTCTTGCATAGCTGTTAAAAACTCCGCATCTTTCCAGGCGAATTCTCCTGGAGAGCCATTCTCAACAGGGAGATCAGAACCGAAGAGATCCATGAGATCCGTTTGGTCGGACAAATTGATCCGACAGAGCTGATATCCCGACAGCATGGCAAGAGTAGTGATCAAACTGGTTTTTCCGACGCCTGGACTACCTTCTAGCAGGACCGGCTTGGAGACCTGACATGCTCTGACCACTCGCATTGCGTTTTCACGAGCAGTCGGCGCCTGCAGATTGAAGTTGTGTAATACAGATCCTAATGGACCTTTAGGGATGGCAAAAGACCCAAGTTGCACGAAGTTCGATGCATCAAAAGCATACGACTGTTCGGCTTCTTTGAACGGCACGAGCGTCTGTAGCTTCTCAATGGCATCATTCCTCAGTTGACTCAATGCGTCAGACGAGTAAGAAGCTAGCTGTGGCAAGGACCCAAGACCGTCGAGAAAAGTCATGTGGGCTGCATGATGCTGTAAAATCATCAATAACCAAATTGCCTAGAGACACAACCCAACATACGAAGATTTCTGCCGGTAACATGAAGGTTTCTGCACTGCCAGAACACGCAGCATTAGCGAATGTCACCCAAGCCTGGAAAACACCGATGAACACTCATGGCAAATACTGACGAAGGGGAGACCTACCAATATATCTCGCAGGGAGCAAATAGCAGGATCATGGACTCTATCCCGAAGCCAGTTAGTAAACTGCAGGAGCGGACCCGTGAACGGCTTCATAGAGTCGTGCTTCCATGAGTAGTCAATAATCAACTGCAGATCCGCCTGACTGGTTACAGCTGGTACCCAAATCTCTGTAAAACGGTTTCGCAGGGCAGGAGATAGCTCTTTCTTCCCATAATCACCGCCCGGATTCATGGTAGCAAGCAACTTGAACTCGCTGGAAGCATGTATGGCGGGATAATCACCATCAATACCGCCACGTTCTGCAAGCACGATCGTGCGACCAGGTTCCAGGACACTGTTCAAACGCTCCAGAACAGAATCGTCGGCAAGGGAAATCTCGTCGAGAAGGAAAACGTGTCCTTCACGCATTGCACGGACTAACGGCCCATCATGCCATTCAAACAAGCTGCAGATCCGGTTGAGGTTCTCCTGAATATCGCGTAAGGGAGTCAGGAACGATGGGTCCAAATCCTTGCCCGTCTTCAGGAGCGTATTTATTCGGGATAACAGTTGTTGGGAGTCGGAAGGTATGTCATCAATGCCGGCGCGCTCAAAGATGGCATTAGCATCACGTATAATACCAGCTTCGGCTGAGGCACGGTTGCGTACAGGTCGCAAGCCACCGATAAGGTCTGCGGTCTCTGTGTTTTGGTGGCAGTTCAGTGCATACAAATGCTTGGAGAGAACTTCCGTATAGAGCTGACAGACAGATGTCTTCCCAGAGCCCGTTTCTCCCACCAAAAGCACAGGTTCGTTGAACCGTAGAGCACGCGACACCAGGACAAAGAGCCGTTGCATCGCACTCGTCCAGACGACTTGCGAGTCTGATGGTATGGGGCATCCTAAAAAGGTCTGTGCATCCCCCACTGTGGAATGAATGTCATAAATCGCCCGCTCGTCGATGCGGACTTTCATAATGGACTCTATGACCTCCTTCACCACGACTTTGTCATCCTCGCGTCGTGCACGTTCCGCAAGTAGCATATATCCATTCTCCGCTAACTCTTGATAACCCACTGCATCACGACCGGCCCATCTAAAGAGATCACGAAGAGTTGCAAAACCTTGCTTGCTCTCGAAAACGCGACTCGACTGACGACGTTTCTGCAGTTCACGGAACACGCCGACGATTTTCTGGCCATAGGAAGGCGCGATACGGCAACGCTGGCAGAGAATAGTTTCAAGCTCAGTTTGGGGTACATCCTGGAAGTGGACCTCGAGGAAACGGTTTCGGAAGGCACGGGACAAGACTTTCCTCCCTGCATATAGGCCAGGGGGATTCTGCGTTGCGAACAGCATAAAGTGTTGGTGTGGGCGAATGACCTCTTGTGTCTCCGGAACGACAAGCTCCCGGTTATCATCCAGCAGCCTATTAAGAGCTTCCAACACGTCCGTAGGTGCCAGGTTCAATTCGTCCAGTACGATCCAATGTCCATGTCGAAGAGCATGGACGAGTAGGCCATCTTTGAACACGAGCTTGCCAGTGGTAGGATCAGAAACGTATGAGCCGAGGTATTCCTGCACGTCAGTGTGCTCATGATTGTTGATGCGGATAAAGCGGTGACCAGTTCTGCGAGCGAGGTATTCAACTGCACTCGTCTTGCCTGCTGAGGTGGGACCCTCAATCAGCACGGGAAAACGTCGAGTTAAGACGATTCTTGCGAGGTCGACGAGCTTCTTCTCAACTGATGGCGTCATAATATATTCCTCCATAGGATCCTCGGGGAGTGGTCCCTTCTCTAGATGAAATGGTCCAAACTTGATGAATTCTTCTATAGACCGCCCAGGAGGAAAATTTGGTTCCCTGGCAAGCAAAGATCGAGGATTGCGGACACCGGCAAGGATGTGCTTCTGTGCAAGGGCAGTCACAGCTTCAGCGCTTCCCCCATCTAACACCATAGTAAATGCCATCAACATCCCCTCCCAAAGTGCCCGTCGCAACCCGAACAACCCTGCAATATCTGCAGCAAACGTCAGGGCTCTCGCTAGCGTGCGCATACTGTAGTGTGGCTTCTTGTTTGAGCCGTCTGCAAGCTCTGCACCCTTGACAGAGATATAAAACTCTGCAACATCCATCACAGCACCTTTATCACCAACCGCACTTGCTCCAATATACTGCGAAACAATGCTGAGAAGAGTCTCGCGATCTGCATCGGGGGGAGGAACATCAATTTCTGTGAAGCGCGCACGGATGGTAGGCGGGAGGTCTTTCTTGCCGACGTCAGTAGCGGGGTTCATGCATGCGAAAAGGCGGAAATCGGGATGTCGTGGGACAGCAGATAGGGAGCCTTGCTCAGTAAGCGTGATTGAGGCTGTTGGACCACGCAGGAGGCCTGTAATACATTCTAGCGTCTCGGGACTTGCCAGGTTGATCTCGTCAAGGAGAACCCTGGAAAACATGTTAAAAACGTAACCGTGTGTAGCTTTACTGCAACGTACCAATCACCAGCGCGCAGAGCCTTCACAAGCGGACCCTCCACAAAATCAAACGTAAATTTGCCTTTCCCTTGTGCGTGTTGAAGGTCAAATTCATCCACATCCTTCTCAAACCGTTCCCAGTCCGCTTCAGAGACCTTCATCTCGGCCTCCACTTTCCTTCGTTTCCTCGGTGCGTCAGGGTCGTTCTCCCTAAGAAGTGGGATCAGAAATAGAGCAAACAAAATAAAATCAATACATACCCTACATCTCCTTCAACCTTGCCTCGAATTCTCTCCCTTGCCATCTTCCCACTCTCCTTCCACATACCAACAGCCCTCTTCCACCGCCCTTCCCTCACAGCTTTCCTCAAACCATCCTCGAAGCCCGCATTTCGCTTGCGGCTGAACGTTCCCCCGAATAACTCGCTCCAATGCTCCATTAATTCGCTCCCCCTGACGCGTGCATCAACAGGACGAAAGCCTCCCAAGAGATCCGAGGCTTCCGTCTGATGTGAGAGATTCAGGGAAATGAGTGGACGCCGCAATAATGATGCGAGGTATGTTACTGCGCTCGTTTTACCCGTACCAGTCTCGCCAGTAAGCAGGACAGGCTCGGACAGCGCGAGTGCAGTGCTGATGCGCGAGAGGAGTAACAGAGCTGGCTTGTGCAGGGCGAAAGGTCGCAAGGATGCACCAGTGCTCATGCCCTTCACAGGACGAGCGGGGAGACGTGTGCGCCCACAGCGTGCAGCGAGTACATCCCCATTGACATCTTTCTCAATTTCGAAATCTGATGTGTGTCTCAAAAGCAACCATGCCTGCCGCTCTGCATCCAGATCCAAGTGAGCCCCGATAACAGAGGAAATCCGTGCAGAGTGTGCACGCGCAGACGCGGTGAGAGTGCCCGCACCGAAAAAAACATCGCGGGCCTCGAGAAATATTTCTTCGCGAAGACTCGGATTGGAGAAGATGTTTGATAGTGGCAACTGGGTGTCATTATCCATGTTCACATCCACTGTATGGCTGGCCGGCAGGAGGCGCTCAACTCGCTGGCAAAACTTTTGGAGTTCACGTAACCCAACGGGACGCGAGGATGACGTTGAACCAAGTGCTTGCACGTCACCCCAGAGCTTGATCAGAGCCGCAGCAGCCCCCATAATCCTCGGGAACCTGCTTTCCATGATAGACCTGACCTCTTCTACGTTTGGTGCGTCCACCATCACTTCATGCCATTTATGTGAACCAAAGAATGTTGGGGGAGGTACCTTCTTTCCGTGCCCAACAGCAAGCGATCGAGTAGCAAATAGCGCAAAACCCTCACGCGCTTCGACACGGCCCTTGCCGGGGACCTCTATGCCTGCGCGATGTCCAATCCAATTCCCAAGGCCCATACTTTCGACAAGTGGCTTCAGGAGGGCTAAAACTTCCATGCTAGCACGATCGATGTCAGAAAGCACCAACCAGCGCCCCTCGCGCAGTGCGCGCACAAGCACACCGTCCTTCCACTCAAAAGTCCCAAGTTGTGTTGGCGAGGAAATGTACGACCCAAGAAGGGCCCGAGGGTCGAGGGACGTGTCGGCCAGATGAACGGTCACGATAAGCTCGTTGATGGGCATCGTTGGGTGTAAGCTGGAAGCGAGATGGGATATAAAGAGTGATTTTCCTGAGGAAGGTGGGGAGGATAGGAGGATAGGCAAGCGAAGAGAGAGGTGTGCCGCAATCTTACGGAGAGCAGCGATAGCGGAAGGTGTTGCAATGATATCTGAAGGAGAAGGCATGGTTGTAGATGACTTGAGCATCAATAAACCATGGATATTCACAACCCAGGGACTAGCAGAAGAATTAGGTTCGTGGTTGCGACGATATAGCAGGAGACGGACCTCAGGTCTGCCTCTGAGAGAGGCTGTAATACATCCTCTGCGTCAAGAGAGTAAAAATCAGGACTTTCGAGAATAGTGTCGCGTGCATCGTGAATGCGCTTGATCTCCAATGTGGGCACGAGCCAGCCGTCAGTATCTACGACAGTTCCGTCTATAGCCTGGCCATAGTTAATTGTGCAGTCAACGCCGCAAAACTCGCCGAGGACATGGGTGATGAGCCTCTCGCGCTCAAGTTCTGCCATACCGACATGCGATGCATAGCACCGAGCAGCGAGTAACCGTACACCTGTATCAGGGTGAGGCGGGAAGAGAAGTTTGGATAATAGCGCCCCGTCCCATAGTAGATGCTTGGGAAGGAGACGATTAGCGCGGAGAAGGCGATAATATGCAAGCAGCATGCAATGCAGACGAGTGGTTTCAATTTCAGCAACAGAAGGAGCCACAGCTATGAAAGCAAGTGGTCCCTTGGATAGACATGGTTTTTGCAAGAAAGCGTATAAGCATCTAGAAACAAACGTGAGACGAAAAAACACAAGTGTGATAACGAAACGCACGGATATAGTTCCTCATGAAGCTCAATGAGGAGACAAAACGCGATGAACCTGTCTTCGATATCATCGTCGTCGTGAAGCCATCTGGCGCATAAATCAATCAAAAGAGGTCTGAACAGATCGGCGATCGTCAGAGTGAGAGCTGGAACAGCTAGCAGGCGAGATAATGTAGATAGAGCATGGTTTGGTGTGTTCGCTTCTGTTATATGTTGGATGTGAAAGGAATCAGGAGGCAGAAGAGCGCAGAGTGCGCGTTTTTGTTTTGCAAGATTGATGCTGAGCGGGTCGAATGCGTTTTCCGAGGTCATCATGGCCGTATGGTTTAGAAAGAAGTTTTTAGCTGGTGCATGTAGTATTTAGTCTGCCCTGCTTCTTCTCGTCGTTGCTGATGATGTCAATCTCACCGTGCTCGCCGTCGTGGACGATCAGGAGGATTCAAAACTCAGAAAATACTGCACTCACGTGACCTTTCTATGAGCTGCGTTTCCATTTTAGGATTATCAATTTCACTCTTGTGTTTCGTGAACAAAGCTCACCACGATCGATTGCCCATCGCTCACCATGACGGCAACTAAGACGATTCTTGACATTCGCGGCAAACAGTTAAAGCTTGAAACAGCTGCCGACGTTGCTCCCTTCACCACCGGTGTCGATCCTACCACACTCACCGCTATCTACCTTGGAGGCAATTCCATCGGCGTGGAGGCTGCCAAAGAATTTGGTCGATTCCTCGAGACTGCGGATGTGCTTCAAGTGCGTGCTATTATGCCTGAAATTCAAACCCAAGGGTCATCCCCCACTGACCTGTGTACAGCTTGCAGACTTGGGAGATATCTTCACGGGACGCACAATCGAGGAGATCCCTGCTGCTATAAAAGCACTCCTCGATCCACTCTCACACAAGACCTCCCTTCGAGAGATAAACCTCAATGATAACGCGTTCGGAGAGCGTGTTGTGCCCTTCCTTACACCCTTCCTCGAAACTAATCACTCCATACGCGTCTTGCGCCTCAACAACAACGGCCTCGGGCCTGCTGGTGGCAAGAAGATTGCAGAAGCTGTGTGCAAGTCCGCACCTACGGATGGCTCACGATCAAATCTTGAGGTTGTCATCTGCGGCCGAAATCGGCTAGAGGATCCAGGAGCTGCCGCCTGGGCCAAGGCGTTCGAGGCACACAAGACACTCATAGAGGTGCAAATGCCCCAGAACGGCATTCGTATGGATGGTGCCGAGGCCCTTGGGCAAGGTCTTGTCGCATGCTCTGAATTGCAGATTGTCAATTTCCAGGACAATGCATTCATAGATGTAGAGATGGATGAAGAAGGTCGGAAAGCTGTTCGTGCATGGGGTGAGGCCGTCAAAACCAGCTGGCCAAAGCTACGCTTCCTAGATCTCTCTGACTGCATGCTCTCGAACGGAGAAGGCGAAGTGCCACCACTCCTAGAGGCTTTCAACGATCCGAATACGAAGAACCTCCAGAATCTTCAGGAACTACGACTGCAGAACAACAACCTCGATGCCAAAAGCTACGAGGTCCTCGCTCAAGCTGTGACGAAGTTGACCAAGCTTAAGCGGCTAGACTTGCAGGACAATGATGACGTTGAGGATAACGAACATCTAGATGACATCGCCGAACACTTGAAAGCTCACGGCGGTAAACTAATCCGAACGGAAGAGGACGAAGAAGAGGAGGAGGACGTCGAAGAGAACGTCGAAGAGTCACCAGAAGAGGTGGAGGCGGCGGCGGAAATTTCTGCACCGCTGGCAACGGAAAAATCAACCTTCCAGAAGGCTGCGGACACACTTGCCAACCTCATGAGCAAAGTGCATGTCGGTTGAACCTCAAATTCTAATATGTAGATCTCCTATTGTATGCTACAACTCCCGGATCGCAAGTTACCATGTATACCAATTGTATCGTACAATAGCAGCAGATAAGTAAGTATATGATCAGTCCCCAGGATACTGAACACGGTGTACAGCACAGCACAGGCGGATCTACAAGGCCTTGCCATCACTGTTGTCGATCTGCAGGATACCGTCTACATAGATGTAATCTGATCCATTGTCCACCCACGGCAGCAGCGCACGCATCGACGATTCGATGCTGATCGGGTCGCCAAATCTGTCGTAAGTGCTAGTTGTCATCGACCTGGCCAGAACCGACACCTAGCTTAGAGATTCCAGATAGAGGCTAAGATATAGTAGGACACAATTGATGATCTAGAAACTGTCTGACTCCGACAGGTACTGCTTGTTCGCTAACACTAGGTGTTCTAATCAAGCGGTACCTGCTCTCGAGCGCGGCTCACCCTGACAATTCTTGATTATAAACAGCCCTGCAGGTTCTCGCTTGGCAACCCCTTTTCCGTACTCTCGCCAACCCTCGCAATGCCACCATATACGGATGATGATCCGAAGAAGTAGGACTGGAGCGAATTGGCAGTCCAAAGACACTTAGTTATGAAGCGCACATTGATCTGTGAATGGCTAGATCGGCGCGTCCCTGGGCCCCGCTGCTCGTGTCTGTGGTTCGACGTTGACAGAGCCCGGAGCCCACGATCATTTAATGGTGAATGTCATGTGCAACGAGCCATGGTCATGCCTTCCAATCTCTGAGACTTGGTCTTACATTTGACTGTCACTAGTCATGCTAATGACAAAGGTGTGCCCACAGCAAATATTAGTACATGCCTAAAACAATTTACAAGCAACTTGTATAGATTGAGTATCCTGCTTAAAATGTGTAGTCCTCAACAAAAGAATACTACGTCAGAAAACGGTGTGGGGATCGTCATCAGTTGGTATCAGCATCAGTGTATGCTGTAGTCGCGACACCGAGCTGCCTATTCCCGGTATCATAGACGGTGTAAAAGCGCTGAAGCCAGCCAAACCCATCTGGAATGCGCACGGCGTTTGTAAGACCCAAGCCGCAGCAAGACATTTTAGGACGTACTTATGAAGTCCAGTCCGGTTCCGAATGAGGAACCAAGGTCAGATACAATGAGGTAAATTTTGCTCGGGTCTCCTCCGAGGATGCTGTTCAGACTACGTGGCCAGATCTGGGCATTAGGCGTAAAGTCATAGGTGACCTGTTCCAATAAATTAATCAGAGATTCGTCGTACGACTCAGCAAAACTTACACCGCCGATCTTGAAGTACAAGCTTTGAAGATTGGCATATTGTTGGGGTGTGATGGTTAGGAGACCAGTGGTCCTGATCCATATCAGATAACAGAACATCATTGGTTTGTCGAGCTGAACTCACTGGTCTTGGACGGCACCAGTTGCCTGTTGATAGGCCTGGAAGGCCTCTGCGCACTTCGGTGAGTATTAAAATATGATAGAGTAAAATATCAGTGCATACCAGTAGCAAGGAGAAGAAGGGTAGTGCCAGTGTCCACAATTCCGGCAGTTGTGTTCAAGATTGTGTTGTTAGTGCCGTACGATACCGACTGATCGATACCCCAATACTTGATGATCGTCAAGATTAGTAAGCAATACATTTTCAGTCAGACTGTGATTTACCCTCGAGGCCGGGGAGGTTGTAGTAAGCGGAACGGTGTTAAGCGTGCCAGTGTACCTGACATATGATGTGAGACAAGGTCGGAACCAAAAGAAATATATTTTCTAACTTGGTGGTATCAGTCCCACCGAAGGTGAGCTCTCCATTGGGTACGTCAGCACTGGAGGACGGCTCGTAGGAGACGCCGAGTAAATTAGAGGAGATTATTCCCTGAGCATATAAGTTGTCGGTAACCGTAGGCACATCCGTCGTGTTGGACACGGTTCCCTGTGTAAGGTCTACGGGACCGACGCTACAACGACTCATCAGCACTACCGATCATTGCTTGTCAGACAAAACGTTACCCCAATATGCCATCGACACCTTGGAACCCTTGCGCGGATGAAGCCACGCCAACGCCTTGGTTCTGGATAACCAAGTTCGACCCTAGGGTCACAGTGTCGGTGTCTGATCGGCAGTTAGTTGTGCGGTTGTAGCCGAAAGAAGCAGCCCTTACATTCCTCTCCAGACATAGTGCCCGAACCATAACTAACGTTCTAAGTTCCAGACCAGTCCGTTAACGGCATCATAAGACTCAGAACAGCTAGCTCACTATGGTGTTACCAGTGTCGCGACTGGAGCTTGTGGGATTGTATGGCAGGTTTGCACCAACCCAAGTATTCGAGCTACCTGTAAAATTGTTTTACATATAAATAAGTGCCAAGCACATTCACGCCACCAGTATTCCACTCACCAGTGTCGATCAACAATGTATACTGGGTCGCTGGGTTTCCAACACCAACTTGCATGGTGTACGTGACACCTGAGTCGGTGACATCGATGCTAGAGTTTGCACCAGTATTGCTGCTGCCGCCTGTGCCAGAAGGAACTGTAGTGGGTGGAGAAGTAGTGGTGGGTGGAGAAGTGGTGGTGCCCTTATGGTGATGACGTCGACTGTATTCTCCAACAGTAGCCGAGGGGGCATGGTGGGACTTGCCAGCCAGGAACTTCTGTGCGCGGGCGCGGTCGCGCTCAAGAAGCTCCTTCGCACCACCTTTGGCTACGCGCAGACGAGTCGCAAAAGGTATTCCACGGATAACGACGTGTGACATGGTTCGAGTGGTTCGAGATAACAAAGTTGGGAAATTAAAGTGAAGGCAACTGCGTTGAGTGACACTGTTTATATAAGTCGGGTTGGAGTGGGTGCTGAGGCTTCTAGGCGTCACTACTAGCCGGAGGATATAAATATGCTGTTAAGCACTGGCAAGGGAAAGAAAGACCCCTTCAAGAGGAGAGCCTCCCAGAAATAACCTTGTGGATTGACGTGTCATCATAGCATACATCATGCCCCAAGGAGCCACAATGACAACAATACGAGAATAATGTCATCAGAATGAGCGCAGGCACGAACGGGGGCACCTCAGATCCGAGGAAAGACCAGAGGTGCTATGCAGAAGTGAGATCCGAAGAGTGGGAACCTATTGAGAAGCTATCAGAGCAACAATCGCTCCCCGTACCATGTCACCTGCCTGTCATGAAAGAGCCACTGGCCATGCTTGGTCGCAGACAAACATCGGGGCCCCTGGCAGGGTACTCGGGTAATAATCATTCGGCGAGGATAATGATTATAAAGGCTGTCCGATAAAGCAGGGTCGGTGATCCGGAGCTTTGTATGATTGTCTCTGATAGCGAAGCTTCTATCCTGTCTGAGCAAGACAGAGAACAAACGTCCAGATCTGCAGAGAAGGTTAACAATAATTGCCAAACTGGGGTACTACCCCAATCCCTCCTCCGGTTAATCCTGAGAGCGGTTTTCACGGTCAGTGGGAATCATCATACTCCAGGCTGTCCGCAGAGACAAATATGGTGGTTTGAATATGGCTGATCTAGGCATTGAGACCCGAAGTGACATTGTATCATCCCACGAAGTGTCCCCATACTAGCGCTTATGTCGGCCGGCGATAGCTGTATTCCGGCCATACGGATATACCTAGAGACTCTAAGTCCAGCTCATATATGTTTCGAAACTACCAGCCCGTATCACCGGTTAGTAGTCTACAGCTTGGTGATCACTTTGTTCTTGCTGCCTTGACGGTGGTTGAGGTCCATAGGCAGAGTGAGCGCCATTTGGTCAACAACTGCAATGCAGTACTGCTTGTCCCTCCAACCAACTTCTATTTCACCCTGGCCAATTGCAGAGGGGGCGGTCCAAACTTCAACGTGAGCATTATGTCTTCCGTGGGGATCAGTCAAAAAATGTGATTCGCTGTATAATCCGACCGTCCGAGAAGCATAATCCTGAGATGAGGGAATTCGAGCCTTGAATTCAACTGTCATGGTCACGGTCGGGAACCAACTAAAAAAGGGAGTCAATGTTACGCAACTATAATACAGAACCGAACAAACCAATCTGACGTTCCATGACTAGCTGGCTCTGAGTCAGGTAAGAGGGAAGGGAGATTGAGGAATGTGTCCCCCAAAAATGGGATAGACGAAGGCTTGATTTCATCTTCTGCTCTGGTTAGCTCGCACCATGCACCCCACTCTGCGCCTCCTCCACCTATTATTTCAACATCAGCTCGGGTCTGGCCGCGCTCAGCATTGCGCGCCAAAATGGTGTGGTCCATGGACCAGTTCAGAAGGGAGCGGAACATCCAAGCACGTCTCATACTATCTCGGACGGCTGCAGAAGGATGATTGAGCAGGGGTAGGCGCCGAGCATATGGAGATGGTGCTGCCAAACTGCGAGGAATTCCGTCCGATACGGGAGTAAGATCACCAAAGATAAGGTGGGATGTCAGTCTGGTGTGCCCCTGCTCACATGGTCAACCGCACGGTAATCGCAGAGAGCGGGTATATCACTCACCCCCTGGACGAGGTCCGCTGAAAGATTAGTGAAATTCTTCCCTATCTTCTGGACGCTAACGCGCACTTCCGCAGGCCCAACATTCGTCGAACGAAGAAAATGGGCGGTTACGTGGATTGGATCTTTATGTACTGTCTCCAATTGAAATTGAATGCAAGCTTCCACAATCTGCCCCAATGAATAACCTGGCGGGATGTGTTATTGCCATAAATGACCTTCAGAAGAGCAACATGTATACCTCCTTGAGGAATTCTGAATAGTGATCATGGCTCGCCTCCGCAATGAGCATACGACTAACATAACCAAAAACTCACGACCCAATCACCCAGCTACCATTTAGTTCCGTCGCGTATGTAGCGGTTTCACTACATCGCGAAGTTTCCGAAACATATAAAGCTCGCGCTAGTGGGACCATATGACTTGAAAAGTAGTGAATGATAGTCTCCCCAAGCTTAGGCTCCAGACCGAATGCTATGAGAGAAAGACAAGATATTCATGATGCCATAATCTCCCTCAGGCTAATGGTATTAGTAACACATGTACACAAAGACGAAAGCCGCATTAATTCAACACTTATGTACTCAATGCATATGAACTTATAACACGCCTCCAGTGTTACTTTTTCAGTCTTTCACCACACCCTGCGTTGCTGAGTCTTTTCGTATCCCAACCTGCGGGCTGATTTGGCGCACGCCGACATGCTC
>JRHT02000182.1:0-54427 GCA_011800875.2 Suillus brevipes Sb2 | reverse complement strand
ACTTTGATGCCGCTACAGTTGCTCCAACATCTGGTGTAGAGCTGGATCCACCTGGCACTGTGGCCGCTGATGACTCCGGAGTGCCGACCTTTTTTTGTGGAATGGGCCATGGCCGTGGTTTAGGCTTCGAGACGACTTCTGGAGTTGGAGGAACTTGAACTTCCACCTGCGTCCTACTGGGGGGCTGAAATTTCTTTTTGGGAGGACGGCCGCGTTTCCGAGGCTCCTTGTCATTGCGCACTCGGGTAGAAGCCTTCGCCATCCTGCAAGACAATGTAGCAGACCGGGAAAAGTGAGTTGTGTGTGAATTTGGTTTTTATGCTAATAGACACAACTTGTGTCACACAAGGCAAGTGTCCTCTTCGCTAAATCATTCCATTCTTTCTGCAGTCGTCTGCGCCTCATTTTTCCGATCATGTTTGCATCTTACCACTTGTCGTCATCTTGCTTCGTTATTGAAATAAAAACCAATCTTTGTAGTTCTACTGGCTCTGAGGGCAGGTGACTACCAACTTCACCAAATCGCTTAGTTTTTTCGCTGGTCATCTTCGTTCGATTTTTCTGATCAGTTTTGTCCCTTGGACCATGTCAATAGCTTCACCAAATCGCTTAGTTTTTTCGCTGGTCATCTTCGTTCGATTTTTCTGATCAGTTTTGTCGCTTGGACCATGTCAATAGCTTGCTTCGTTGTTGAGATAAAATTCAATCTTTGTAGGACTACTTTTTTTAAATAAATGCACGTTTTTTTTTTGGAAATACCGCCGGCCTCTACCATTATGCAAACTGCTGTAACCAAACTTGGAGCATGACAAACATGAGTATACATCCTAGTACGCTTGCAGCTTGAACTGATCCTCCAACGTACAATGGCTCGATACAAAAAACCTAATAAACAACAGCCTTTTTGCAAGATACCACTGCCACGGACGAAGCCTTTGTTCTTCTTTGGCCTGTTCGCTGCGTTTTTGTGGCTCTGGATGCCGAGTCGTTCCAAATCAGATATGTCGGACACGGTCAACGTCGTTCTGCGCACGCCAATGAATCTGTCTACACCACCCATCGAAAATCACTCTCTGACGGCTCTACTGCCAATTCTTTCGCACTCTTTTGAAGGTCTTGAAGTTTTGTTGTCCCCGTTTCTCGTTCCTTCCGACACCATTCGGGAAGTCATTTTGATCTGCCCACACAAAATACTTTCAGATGCGCGACGGGTACTCAAGAAGATCCTGTCATACAGTGACACTGTTGACCACCCCAATCTCTCATTTCTACCCTATACAAGCTCTTCCTTATACAACAGCACACTTACAAGTGCTGTGTTTCGAGTTAGAACGGAGTGGGTTCTTGTTCTCGACAATCATGGTCTTCAAGGCCTCAGCAGTGGACAGAAAGCTTATTTACTCAGCCCACTATCCATTTCTCTGCCAGTCGGACCTAATGGTTTCCTCCGGTTTCCCGCCAATTCCAGTCGTATTCTTGCGACCAGCGATCTCAAGCCTGCCGAATATCTTATCCCTCCTTTTGTGGCACCGACACATCTTTTCTCTCGCACTTTTTCAGATCTCGCCGATTCTGATACTTGGCTTGCGTTTGGCGTGCACGTCACAAAGACTCATCTCGAGATGATAGGAGGCTTGGTTCTTCCATCCGACATCAACAATCTCAGTTGTTGCGAACAAAATTCTCGCCTTCCATCCCTCGACATGACTCAGATCGAGCACAACCCGACAGGGATTTTATCAGCAGACAACGATGGTCGCACGCAGAAACGGCCGGCATCAGCTTCGGGTCGTCTCGTTCTGGCCGTTCCTCATTTAGAAGATGTCCATGCTTTCATGCCTATTGTCTGCAAACTCCAGTCCGTCGGTCATATTGTATCTGTCTTACTGTACCAGGCGTCATCGAGCGATGCCATGTATTGTTCTTCCGAGGACTGTACTCTCCAGTGCTCGACGCTTACTCACACCGCTCCGACTTTCCATAATTGGCTCGACTCTCTGGACGCTTCGCCCGACGTTGTCTTCGCTTTGGATGCTCAAGATTTTTTGTCTGTTACATTCACGATGGTTCTTCTACACGAACCCTACCGTAAAACAACATTAATTAGATTACCTCGAGCTGACATACCGCACTCCGATTGGATCGGTTCACTCACCCTTCGCGAACTTCGCAGTTAGTAACCGGTGTCATTCTCAACGTCATTATTTAACCGAGAGCAGACTGGAACGTACCGGAAATCACCATTAGCGTCATCACTGATCATAGACCTCACTCGTTGCAGCGGTTGCTGACGTCCTTGACCCACGCTCGGTATTTTGGAGAAAGAGTCGGACTACGTATCAATTTGGAGCAAACTGCCAACGTCGAAACCTTGAGAGTCGTACAGGATTTTGAATGGCCTCGTGGCGACGTCTTTATCCACCACAGGATCATACATGGTGGTCTCCTCCCTGCTGTTGTCGAGTCATGGTATCCAAACTCCAACGATTCTTATGGTTTACTTCTGGAGGATGACATTGAGGTGTCTCCGTTGTTCTTTGCGTGGATCAAGATGACTGTCTTGCGATACCGGTAAGTCACCACGAATTTTAGAAAACTTTCCTATGATCAACAAATTTCTTGGAGGTATGGTGAATCCGAAAACATCTCGCCGTCCGTGTTTGGCATTAGTCTTTACCAGCAAAAAATGATCGAACTCAGACCAGAAGGCCGGAGATCCTTTGACGCTAGGGCGCTTTTCGCCACCGATGGCATCTTGAACCCTAATACCCCATACCTGTCCCAGATACCCTGCAGCTGGGGCGCGGTCTACTTTCCCGAACACTGGCGTGAGTTCCACGACTACCTCTCCATCCGCCTCTCTGAGTACTCCATGAAAATACATGAGAACGTCGTTCCCGACATCCGCTCCAACAAGTGGGTCAAGTCATGGAAGAAATACTTCATCGAGCTCGTCTATCTTCGTGGCTATGTCATGCTCTATCCGAACTACGCCAACTTCACATCACTGTCGATTAATCACCTCGAGATTGGCTCGCATGTCAAAGACCAGCCAGAGAAAGAATACCTCCGCAAGAAAGCTTTGTTCATGCTTCCCTTGATGCCGTTGACGAATTCTACAGCACCACTTTTCCCCGGCCTGCTTGACTTACCAGAGCAGAGACTCCCTTCCTTATCTTCCTTGCCTGTTCTAGATCTCATGGGAAAGCTTTCTTCGGCATCAGATCTGTTGGAACGAGGGACCGAGCGTCGGACCGAGCTTACTAGCTGCAGTGCTACCATTTTTTTGACTTACGACGCTCGTGAACTGATGTGTCTTCAGGCGTTCACCTGAGTGTCGAGCATTTGGTTGTAAGCATTCAGTGCGGTGACTCGCACTAGTCTTTTTTATCGTCATTCGTTAGATTAGTAAAAAATGTTAGCTACGTAGTTCCAAATTGACATTTCAGCATACACTGTCAAAGACAAAAATCGATTCAATCTAAGGTAATTAAGCAAATGAGCAGCCCATTTTACTTGCATGAGTGACAAGCCATGAGTAATTTTGGATATCTAACGACACGAGCAATGATAGTGATACATGATGATGTCCGACCCACAACCAGATTCACACCGATATCTGCGAACTGTCCAGCCCAAGCGCATGAAGGAAGAGATTGACATTAGCCAGCTTCGTCTGTCGCTCCTCTTCATCTGCTACCCAGCCCTTGTTAACACTTGTCACGATATCCAGTACTTTTTCGCGGAGGCTGGTGACGAGGATAGATTGTTGGTCAGAAGATGCGTGCAGTGCAAGCGCGGCGAGGAATTGCCAAACGGGCTGGTCAAGGATATCCGTAGGAGGAAGGGGAGCCGCTACCGGGAGGGGTTGGGCAATAAGACGAGTCGAAGGAAACAAGAGTACGAAATGGGGCATCAAAAGTTGAAATAGATGATCAAACATGGTTTGCCTGCGAACAATCATATCAGAGTAGAGCATTTTTTGAAGCTGGAAAATTGCATACCATTGTTGAGCTTCCGCAGGCGTTGGTATTTCTGAGGACTCTTGCGCACTGCTCATGCCCTGTTTGACTATCTCGACTCGACTCAAGAACAATGTTAACATGGCAATCCCAGGCTGAGCACGATCGATAAGTAACTTCGTGCATGATG
Organism: Suillus brevipes Sb2; assembly: GCA_011800875.2. Classification (NCBI taxonomy): domain Eukaryota; kingdom Fungi; phylum Basidiomycota; class Agaricomycetes; order Boletales; family Suillaceae; genus Suillus; species Suillus brevipes. Next base: position 50,275 of record JRHT02000182.1, on the reverse strand, counting down.
AGATTAAACACTCGTACCCGAGTCTGAGCAGAGATGACAATGTTGGTGCGATCCAAAAGTAATCCAAGCAGCCCAGTGATGACCCTCAGCTCAGCCTTCGCGACCACAGGCAAGATACCCTGCAGAACGCTTCCCAAAAAGGCTTGTGTCTGTCGCTCCACATCCTGACGTTCAGGAGTTTCCTCTAGTGAGTCGAGAAGAGCGGCATGCTTAACGACATCAAGCTGAGAGAAGCAAGCGACTAAAAGCGTAAGAAGCGTGAGCATCCTAGGTGGCGCAATGTGGCGGCTGAGCCGCGGCAGAATTTTTTTCCCCTTGACTGGCGTAAGTAGGGAGACAAATGGATGTGGGTCACTGAGATTATTTATCAACAAAAACAAAACAGTTTCCAAGCACGCTGTAACCCACCTCGTTTCAAGAGGTAACATAACCTTCAAATTCATCCATATTTGCTCGACAAGATCATTGTATGTCGCTGACCTAAAATATCGTCAGTGCTGTTTCGCCCCCCCCAAAAAAGACAGAATACCATGAAACAAAAGCTTCCTCGTCCTCCTCGTCCTCTTCTAGAGGCTGATCTCGCCTGAGCTGCTCGATATTCAAGACCAGATCATAAAGCCCTTCCAACACAACAAGTGTTTGTCGTTGGGTGAGTGGGTCCTTTCGTACAACGCCATCGCTCTAGATACAAAAAGTTAATAGTTCACGTCAAAATCAAGGCATCAACACGCACTCCAGCAGCTTGTCCAAGCGCCTCGCGACCGAGTTTCGCAGCCTCTTGTGCGGCACCGTTGCCATCCTCTTTGGATATGTGAGGATGAGTACCAGATATAGTTGCTGAAGAGGCATCGACCTGCAGAAGCTGTCGCGGTGCAGCCTTGTAGCTACGTCCAGACGTTTTACCAAGAGCGCCCTGGAGACTGTGCAAAGCTTTCGAAGTGCTGAGCATCGGAGAAAGAGAAAGACCTCTTGGAAGACGTACAGTGCAATCCCTTTTCTTTCTCCCTAAGTCGTGCATTGTTGACGATCCGTTCTACCTGCGCTTCCATCTTTTGCATCGCACTCTGCCTCCTGCCACTGCCTTTTTGTGCCAATCCAAGACCGACGCCGCCACTGGAGCCAAATTTGATCACACGCTCATCCTGCGACTGGAGTCCCAATCGCGAACGAAGGATAGCACCATAAACCTGAGCGTAGAAGTCTTCGGCATAAGGATCCTGCGTAACGAGTTGCGAGACTTGGATGCGAGTAATAAAATCCTTGTCAGATTGTGTCATTAGATCATTGTAGCGAGACTGCAAATCGTCATGAGTGTGATGAAATTGGACGGATTGACGGGCATCACCATGTGTGCAATCTTGGCAGCCTTGCGACGGCGCCTCTCCTCCATCCGCTCGGTTTCCATGATTTTACGCATGGCCTCAACCCGCAACGCCTCTTGCTCAGCCTGACTAATGCCCTGCATGTCTCGCATGAACTCAACTTGTGCCATCTCTGACAAGAGTCTCTGTTGCAGTTGAATGCTCTGGGGCATATACTGAGTGTTTTGCTGATTGAACAGTGCATACTGAGAGTCGATGACAGGGGAATGCGTGCGACGTTGTGTGTCAGCGTAAGGAGATTGCCTGCGTGCGAGCAAATTCGGCTGCTGCTGCTGCAACTGTGATAATTGCTGCGCGCGAAGCTGCCGTTCGAGTTCTTCCATACGGAGGCGCTCTTGAAGTTCCTTCAATCGCTCCTGCTGCTGACGCTCCTGCTCTTGTTGGAGGAGGATTATTTGCTGTTGGTGTTGATGCTGCTGATTGAAGCGAGGGGAAGGAGCAAGATGAGAAACCACCCGCGGAGTGGACATTCGGGCTTGCTGTTGCAAGCGAAGCTGTTGTTCTTGCTCCAAACGAGCTCGCATGCGGTCTGCAAGTAAATTTTCCTGTTGAAGCCTCTGAAGGTCTTGCCGTTCGAGCTCTTGCACGCGGAACTCTTCTTGTCTGCGTGACTCTTCTTGTCTGCGAAGTTCTTCCTCTCTTTGCAACTCTTGTTGCAGCTGAACTTGCAAAAGTATCTCTTCTTGCTGCTTGCGCTTCTGCTGAGCAGCCCGCATTTCAGCTTCAATCTCCTGCAGAGTGCGAACACCTGTCTGGTTGATACCATGAGAGATAGGCTGTTGTTGACTGAGAGGTCGATGATCCGCATACGCATTGAGCGCTGGGGACCTTGAGGGCGGGAACGGAGACTTCGTCAAATTGGAGGGCACACGTTGATGACCTGCAGCACGAGAGAGCATTGAGAATGGCGATTTGTCGTCCCATATCGACTCAAGGGATTTTGGAGCTGGAGAAAGCCCTGCGACGGAAAATGTTAAGAACTGAAACTGATTGAGTGTATCTGACCGCATACCTCGATCACGAGGCTTTGACGCGTGTTCCGTTCGTTCAACCACAGGTGTTCGCTCTCTGAAAGGCTCTGCGGTGGGAGTGAACCTGCCACGAGTAGTTCCAACGGGCGTAGGGAGAGTTTGACTCGTAAAATCAAAATCTTTGCCTGGTTGCAGCAGACATTATTGTCACTCTTTTGCCCTTTTGCTAATGACAAGTGCATCTCACCGACAGCACCTGTCCCACCAAAGGTCTCGTCATTCAGTTCATCACCGCCCTCAAGTAGTGCATCTCCCAGCCCATCATAGCTCTCTTCACCCCAGGTGTAGACTGCAAGGTCCTCGGTTTCCTGGAGACCTCCTTCAGAAAATTTCTTCTTTTCTTGCTCTAAATTGCTTCTTTCGAACCCAAAGAAAGACATAAGAAAGAGAGGAGAGCTCTCAGCGAGCTGATGAGTCTGATTGCGAAAGTGGAATCAAGACTTACAAGCCCATCTCCCCGCAACAAACATGACCATACACAGACTAACCTGCCAGTCAATCTCAACGTAAATTTGTGTGCTTCTCCAACGAGGCTTCTTCATGATCAGATGCGACGATGTAAAGTTTGATTGGTACTTCTAGCTATAGGTCTTTTCAACTATAAATATTTCCTACATTTGTCATAAACATATCCTCGTGGTCATTTGCATGCCGCCATTTCATGAACCTCTTCCAAAAAGTCTAGCAACGTGCTGGCGCTCCAGGCTTGGGTATTACACGAGTCGGCACAATATTGTCCATCCTTATTTGTCAGCTCGGGGATGCCAGCCCAAGGGTCAGTCTGGATATAATGTTTTGGGGTGAGCAGAATTTTGTGAAGATAGTGAAGTGTCTGAGTTGTATCCTGCAGCCAAGTGTCTGTCAGCGGGCAGGGACTGACCGTGTCTGTGAAAATCTGTACTGACCTCTTTTCCTGCACCAAATCGTGTGTCGAAGTGGAGGTAAGCGCGGAGGAAATATCCTAGCGGCCAACCCCATTCAGGACCCTTCCGAGCAAGCACACCGCTTAGCACGTAACATGACACGATTATCATTCAAACGTACATTATGATAGTTCAGTCCCTTTGCAACACACCGGTCCGTAGTGTCATTAGAGTTGTCATATTGAGGCCGATATTGCATGTCACTTGGGTCCAAGGTTTTCATGCCAAGTGGACTGCGTAAAACCTGGTCAGCGAGGCGGAGTGCGTGTAGAGCATGTCGAGCATGGAATAGTTCTGGCGCCACAGTCATGGCGATCGGGAAATTTGGTCTGAACTGGTAATCAGACCATTCTCGACCTGGGCCAGAACCATATACATCCTTGTAGATGCCCCTTCTATTGATGATAGCGGGATCCACTTCATAGCGCGTGTCATCGCTGGCGTCTGTGTAATAATATGAAGGACGAGTAATAACGAAGATAACTGTTAGTCTTACTCATGGGAACATAGTAGCATCTTTCGAAGGACTGCTGTATGAGGTCACCCCAGGCCTTGTAGGTAACGAAGGTATTCTGCCCATTGACTTCGAAAGATCACGTCAATTGGGCTCTATAATTAGTCAGTGAAAAATCTTACTTGTCGCTTCAACACCCTTGAATGGAAAACTTCCAATACTCGACAGCGTATCGAGCCATCGCAGCGTACTTTTCAGTAAACCGGTGATCTCGACCGGCGCACCATCTCTCGGCGTCCCAGGAACCCCCTTCGTGCCCGCCTTCTCAGATTCTCCCATCTTATCCATCCAAGTCCCGCAATTGTGCTGGTTTCCCCCGAGAATAAACCCCGTTTCCCAGTCGACTCGAATGTTTATGTTGAATCCTTCATCCTTCATCTGCATGTCAAGGTTTGGACCAGCGTTATGCTCGCGGAATGCGATTCCACTTGCGTGGCGCTGAAGTATTTCTTGAATGATCTCCGCAAGAGTGCTCGCGTATGAGTACGCGCGCGGATCATCCCATGCGACCCAGGTATCATCCAAAGGGAATCTACGCTTCACCGGCACCGACAGGATCGATAGACCATCAGGTGCGCTGGCCACATAGTCTTGAATATTTTGTAGCATCCACCATGGTGAATCCCTCGAATTGTACCTGAGAAGACATCAAACAATTTCACATGACTACCTGCTGATTCCTACCGTGGTTTCCTAACGGAATCCAGTAAATTGGGAATCAATCCATGCTTCAAAGTCGACGCAAAAGCGAGAATATGTTTCCTGGCGCCATCGAAATTGCCTGTAGTCAAAAATAGCCCCCTTAAAGAGATGAAGACGTCCCGGCCCCAGCAACGTGCCCATCCAGTGGTGAAATGCGGCAGTCCTGCTGCCAGTGACGGAGTAGATTTGGCCGGATCAAGGGATGCAGATTGTACCATTCCATGCATCTGAACGGCACACATCGCAAGATTCTGTGTGAAATCATGCCCTGTACACACGAACTCAGAGCATTGTTCGATCGCTGCATTGCGAGCGGCTTTGTATGCAGTAGATATCAGGATAGCGAAGTACTTTGGACGCAAATAAGGAGGAACAGAGGCCATGATGCGCTCTGTCCGGTCTTTGAACCATTGCGCAGGCCGCAGAAGTTTCGGGAATTGAATTGTTTGCCTGGTGAGAGGATATCAGCAACGCCAGAAACAAATAAGCAAAACAAACACCTACTTTTGCAGTCTTGAATAAATATAGTCGAGTGCCCAAAGTCCTTGCCTGAAATTTTCGCAAAGTGGATGCCCAAGATCATTGGACTTCATTATGTGCCGAAGAGGATGCATCCATCCCTCCAGCCCACAATAAGTCAGCTTAACAAAGCCTGGAACATCATAGGCACCAATCGCGCCACTGGTCGCATCCCTTTCTTCACCATCAGCGCGATATAATACAACGTTCAAATCAACAAGGTCCAGATCACCAAATGCTTTGTCTGCATCCGAGGCACAGAAGGTGTCCAGTTCAGCATCCAGGTTCTGAACCTCGACTTCAAAAATGAGAATACTTCCAGGCGGGAAGTAGTCTGGAACTGTGATCCTGCAGAATGGCGCAACATCATGCGATATCTGCGGGACGATAACGTGGGGAATTTCAACCAGCTTCCCGGGGAGCCCTCGGATTGTGTTGGGATCATATGGCGTTTCGTATGATGAAAATTCGATCGAAGCGCCATATACGAATCGAGCTCTGGTACGAGATAATTCTACAGTGTTTACTGTTAATTGGTTAGGGTGAGTCATGTACATCGTACGGTAGCACGCACCGATGCCGCGGGCTTTCGAGCCCTTTGAGAACGCAGTATGGGCAATGAGCAGATAACCCTTCTGGGTGGTCGGATGCATCCGCTGAACGAGGATATACTTGTTGGGTGTTAGCACCTGCACGAAAGCAAGCCCAAATCATGTACTTACATCACCCTCTTGCCAGTAATGGCCCTCCTCGAATCCACCGAGAACCATTTCCCGATGCAAGCCATTCAACAATCTCTTTGCTCTTGCAATGCCCGCATTTTCGCCAAGCTGGGTAAGCTCGTATTGCCGCTTTTCTCCAACAAGATTCAGTAGCTTCGGATATAGATCATCAAAACCTTTCACTGAGGCAACTGCACAGTAACCAAATGTTACAATTCCAGCGACGGACAGTGCATGCTCTGCAGAACGCTTGTCGAGATAAGACTCGTTGTCATGCGTGAGATCGTACATGAGTGCATGAGGCACGGATCCATTCAGAGGGCTAACGATGCACGGACGCGTTGGACCTTTTCCGAAGGGAGGACTAAGTTCTTCCATGTTTGTTAAGCATGCGCCATCCATAGATCCTATAATGGATACATCAACATCCACCACCCTCCATAATGACCTGTGCAACTCACCAAGCGGTTTTCCAAGCCCGAATCTGTACATGACTCTTGAAAACTCCTTTGGGTCCCAGGCATTGCCTGCTTCCCTAACAAGACTATTAATGCCCAACCTCTGCACGAATAGTAGATCCATCTCCTCGCTACCCGTAAAGAGCTCAGCACAGACGTAAAGATCCGGATTGACGACACGAGCCGCATCAAGCATTGCGACACCGACATGTGCCGGTGTTGAGTGACAGTTATCGATACGAAAACCGTCGAATGTGGCTGCAAGCATCCTTACGTAGGACGTCATATGTTCCCAAAGCCATGGATTATCAGCCGATCCCGACCCGTATCGAAGCTTCACGCAATCACCCCATACAATGACCTCGCGCCGGAGATAAGCTTTTGACGGTGAGAGAGCAAAATTCTGAAGTGGGTCCGCGTCCCATATCCAACCGTTATTCGCGACACTGTATTTCGCCTGGTCAAACGGACCAGGTGGCGTCAAACGAGTGAAATATGGCTCCACAAGAGGACAGCTGCTCCCACATTAGCACATATGTGAGAGATATTTTCGGTTGCTTGCCTCGCTGAAATATCACCAAGCTTTGGGCCATTCTCCTCCAGCCGAATATACTTGAGGCGATCCTTCACATGATCTAGGGCAATTCTCGTGTCCTTTTCCCACTCCTCGTAGAGGGGGACATTGATCGCGTCAACCACACGACCCCAAATGTCCACCAGGGTATCGACATCGTTTATGATGCTTACGGACGCTGCTTTGAGGAGTCCTGCTGCCATCTCGCCGTCTGAGCGAGCGCAATAGCGTGAACCTAGCTCATTAAGACCTGCAACAACGGATGAGGTCTTAACAATCTCGGCTAGTGCGATAATAGATTTTCCAGCGACATCGGGGCCGCTCCATGGTACAATTTTGCCACTCTTTATTGCATCTTTCACCACTTTTTTCTCCCGCTCAACATCCAAAACATAGTATTGCCACATGTTACGGGCCTTGATGGATTCGGCCAGGCCGGTCATGAGCACGTCAACGTCTGCCTCAGATCGAACTTGTGTAGGGAGGCCCTTTGATGCAAGAGACGAGGAAAATTCCAGGATCGCGGTATCAAGTTCGAAAGCAGGAGTCAGATGGGGGGTATTTTCTGGACTGTACCCTGGAAGATTGTTAGTCTGCGACTTCCAGTACATTGCTCCTGTTACTCACCAGCCTCTGGGTGATCGAGGAGCCAAGGGCTGTCGCTAGCAGTGTGATTTAACACGACATCGGTCAGGTTTAGTAGACCGTAATCCTCTTTCGCCACACGCAAAATCTCCTTGACACGAGTATCGATGGTCCCTGGATCAACATCGCCCATAAAGATGGAGGGATCGTAATGTTTCTGGTCCTTGATGGAGTATGGGCTATCACTTGAGCCCCGTTCCTGTAGCGGTGTCCAATGCAACATGGTATAACCACGATCGCCTGCCTCGGCGAAATGTTCTCGCCAGTTAGAAATTGGACCCATCCACTTGGAAACAACGGTGAGCATGGCCAGGCCGTCAAGCGGTAAGTAAACAATTTCTTGTGAAAGAACTGCACCGCCCTGCGCAGGAGTCAATGGTTTCAGGTCCGACGAGAGAATTGAGGATCGCGCTTTGGTGCGCAAGATTGGATCTATATTAAAGTAGCCTTCTCTCCCTCTAGCACGTTCACCAGGAACTTCACCGTCGTACTCGACCCAATACTTGAATGCTCCCGCATGAGAGATAGGCAGATCTACTTGAATAGGTTTCGAAAAGTCACTAGGAAGCCTACAAAAAATCTGAAGTCAGCATGTCATGGACACGTATGTGAGACTCACTCGCGCTCAACAAACTTGTGTCGTTCGAATACACCGCCATCCAAAGGGAAATTAGTCTTGAACACGCCATTCTTTGAAGCTGGTGTGCCTGCGTCAAGAGAGACGCGTAAGATATACGGAACATATGCTGGCGGAAGCCGAATATACTGCGCGATTTTAAGTTGATTAATATTGTGGTGATCCAATGACACGAGTTGCACTCACAGATCGGTCTTTGTTAGGCCCACCGTCTGGATCCAATCTCAGCTCATATACGCATATTGGCCGCTCATCTGTGCTCCGTTCACTGAGAAAAAACTCCTTTCCTTCATCTGCTGGTGTCTTTGGCGTGACTGCATCGTCGTCGAACGATTGGAGTGCGTGGGATGTGCTTGAATCAGTCTGTTGTAGCTGTGGAAGGGGCGGGACTTGTCTCTGTGCCACTCTATCGAGTTCCTCCGATGCTTTCGCCATGATACTGAGGGAGCTGGTAGGGAAACAAAAGGTGAAGCGGGGCGGAGCTTGATAGACCTTTTATGTTTTCATGGCAAGTGACGTCAAGAACCGGACTCGCCAAAATAGGATTTCCCCTGTTACACGATGAATCACTCAATATCTCGTCTAGTCTAGCAAGGTCGCTTCCGAGTCATGTCCCAGAGAATCATTCCGATCTTTGTATCCCAAGTACATTTTCAACTATATTACGCCCCAACCATTCCAGATATCTGGTCTCACGATGACAACTTTCAGCTGTCAGTCATTCTTTACCGGTAAGCACACCCTCGTGTATCAACTAACACACCGTCGACTCCACAGTGATGAGAATCGTTTAATCATGATGACTCTCCTGGGGGCAACAAAAGAGAATGGCCCTTGAAAGCCTTTCCAATTCGGTCCGAATGGGTCCGGCCTGCACAGCTGCATGGGTTGTGTGATAACGCGGTTTAAAAATAACCTCCATTTATGTAAGGGGAGCGATCGCCTAATCGACGCTCCAAGTTGTTAAGACAGATCTTCGTTGAGGGTGATGCAGTTGTGTAGTCAACACCGAGTAGAAAGTACTCTTGGGCCGCTTCCAGCGTCTCTTGAGATTTTTATCTTATATTCTTGTTGAGCAGAAGTGTCGTCGATTTTAGCATCTCAGGCGTTCCTCGGTGTACTAGGTTTCCGACAAGCGGGGAGGGTGGGGTCCGCTCACTACGACAGCGGGCTTTCATTCTAGATTGTCAGAGTGGGCACGGGCCGAAATACGGAACATATTGGACACTGGCACCTTGTAAAGGAACGTCAGAACTCTCTTCAAAACTACTCAAGAACGTAGATGTACTAGTCCGCCAGCTAGTGGAGCTATGCATGCTGCGAAATCAAACTAGGCGTGGTAAGCAAGATATGAAATATATGACTTAATTGGCAAAATTCGTGACGCGCCTCCAACAACAAACACTTTTCCGTCTTCAAAGTCATATGTGAGTCAGAACTCACACCCATTTGCAGAGGGCGTCAATATTTGTCATGGCCAGTAGTAGCAAGTTTTTTTGCGTCGATTCCTTGCCCACTTGTGAATAGTACAAATCCGCCCTCGCCCGGCCCAAGTCCTTCGCAGGGCGACGCTTTTGACCTTCACTGTCAGGACTTCGAACAGGTGGTAACCGGTAAAGGCTTGAGTGGCTATATATCCTAATACTAACAAACAAGTCCCAAAGACCCCTTACGTCCTCGTCCATGATTCAACCACCCTTAAGGCCAGCAACCAGCATCGCCAGCTGGCTCACCTCGCGTCTCGCCTAAAAACGTACTCTGAAGTTATCGCCTAAGGAACAAACGTCAACTTGACGCAATTCCGCCAATGCCAACACCTCGTGCCGTCCAGTGTCATCTGCTCCGATCAGCCAGTTTACATCAATAACCTTCTGGGGTGGTCAGGGTTAGAAACTTTTGCGATCCGAGCTTCAACGTCTATCGAGTATGGAAAAAACGGAGCTCGGTTCCGAGCTCCACAACACAAAAGTTTTTCGCCAGATACTTCCGCCGATGTCCATCTCATTTACCCTAAGGAAATAGTACTTCCATTGCACAAGACTGCAATTCATGAACGGGGGAAACACGCAAATTGATGCACTAACGATGGCCGCGCTTCTCTATCCTTGTCTATGATTCTCACTGGTACACTATTCTGAAGGATGTCAAGGTAGCAGTAAGACCATAAAGGCCTGCTCCAGCCTAAAAAGATAGAGTATCAGTCAGGAGTGTGCCAGATTCGCGAGCAAACTCACACGAGAACTGGAGGGAAGCTCTCTATGCTGAAAGTTATCGCCTTGATACGACGGATTCTCCACCAACTGTCCGATATCACAGGCTCGCCATTTATATAGGCGGCCCATCTCACCCTGGGAGAGGAAGTCGAAGAGGTTTGTTTAAATGAAATCTGCTGGAGAGGACAAGACGTTATAAACAAGTACATGCCCTGGCGGCTACACACAGTGACAACATGAGCCTTCTCCTACCTTCTCACAGGGAAAACTTCCTTGGACCAAAACAGCGATGTCAGGAAGAACCTAAGGTCCAAGTTCTGATAGATCCTTGATTACGAGTCCACTGTGAATACAACGAAAGTATAAGCAGGAAGATGCTGCGGTGCTTCTGCTGAACGACGCAAATACAACGTAATGCTAGGGGAATAAAGCAGTAGTACTGTATGGTAAAATGGTCCGATAGGTGAATGACTTATCCCAAGAATATCCTGAACGTGATGGGTCTTATATGACTGAGACCATTGTCAGGTTACGAGCTCAGGGAAATATAAAAGCAATTAGCAAGTGGGGGGCAAAAGCGCAAATTTGGCGAAAACTTTATAGTGTCGTCAGTGAAAGACCATGTATCAATCAAAGAAACTTGCACTCACATTAACAAGCCAGCGATCATTTTCGGCGTTGTTGTTGCCACACTGCTAGGGGGACGTCTTCCTCCTCGCCCCGCTCTGTGCGGAGCGGGAGTGGAGGCTCTGCATGTGCTCTCGGTTTTCTGTTGTGTGGCGTTGACATAACAGCATGAGCACTGGTCACCTTCCTAGTCTTTGCTTCAACGGGGAGGGCCGGAGGGGTAGCACCTGTAGTCGCAGTCGCAGATAATGAGCGTGTTGTAGCCCGTGTGGCTTGGACACGGTTGGTGGTGGCGGGTGACACATTCGCAGAGTATTTGTTATGATTTTGGGCTGGTGGGGACCGCGAACGACGTGCAGGAGCTTGCTGGGAAGAATTACTTGGAGCATGATTAGGAGGGGGTGATGGAGTTAATCGCGTGCGCGACAGGGGCGGAGCTCCAGAAGTGGATGACGAAGCCCATGACTCAGTAGGCTGCATGGTGTCAGGTGGGAACTGTTGTTTATCTACCGCCCCAGGCCCCGAGTACCCGGGGTACATGTAATTTGTCGATTGTGGCTGGACAGTCTGGGGCGCATGAACTGGCGGACTTGCCTGTCGCTGCATCCTGGGTGGACCGCCACCAAGTGGCGGCGGAGATGGGGAACCATATCCGTAGCTGGATCCGTTGTACTGTTGCTCCATTTCTCTATGCTGCATCTCGTATTGAGGACCCTTGATTGGCATTTCAGCGACCCTTCGAACTCCTTGCGACCCACTGGGGGGCTTCGTAAGAGCGCCTCTCCTTTGAGACTCCTTCTTCTGTGGTTGTTGCTGCTGAAGTTGAAGCTCTCTTTCGCGCTCAATGTCCCTCTCTCTCTCAAGCCGCTCATTCTCAACTCTCTGCCTCTCTTCCGCTTCTCGGTGTTCACTCACCCTTTCTACCTGTTCGTTGTCAGCACTGGACGCGGTCGGGGCGGTAGCAGCTGGTTGATTTTGTGCCACAGGAGTCGCTGCGGGGTTCTGCGTCTTGTTGATGACACCGAGATACCAGAACATCAGATTGCTGATGAGAACCTGCTCGTACAGCGGTCTTCGAGGATTTGCCAGCTTGATATGACTCAATCTATAAATCGCGCGCTCCACGTGGATGGGATATCGAGCGTACATGCCCTGCCCGCCGGGCAGTTGTGGCGACGGCGAGGGAACATACTGTTTTGAGGATTTTGACTGGCCGAGTAAGGCAGTAGCAGCCTCTCGCCCAGACCCGTATTGATGCGGCTGAGACGCCTGCTCGTCGGCCTTTTTCTTGCTGCTGAACAAGGACCCGAAGAACCCACCCTCCTTCTCCTTTTCCACTCGCTGCACTTCCTTCTCGCGTTCCCTATCCTTGCTGTTCTTCTTCCCGCCTTTGTCGCTTCCCCATTTGAACAGCCCTTTCCGGTCCTTTTCCTTCTTCGGCACAGGGCTCGGGGTCTTCTGGGGGAGGCCGGATGCCGCTATCGCTTCGGGAGATGATGCGAAGGTGGATGCATCGGGAGACGGCGTTCGAGACGACTCTTCAGAAGGGGTGGTCAGAGTAAGTCTCTGGGGTTGAGGGTGATGCAAAACTATCGCATTGGTGGAAGCTTCCAGGCTAGGTTCGGTTTGGGCCGGCAGCGGCTCGTCATGCGCTGGGGAAAATGACAATAATGGCGGGTTGGAGTTTAGCGATGAAGCTGAAGAGGCTTCACCATCATGCACGTCACAGAGGTATGCTTCGAGGATGAGTGTTTCATCTATGAGCACGTCAGTTTGCGAAGTATGGCCATCACTTGTCATGCTTTCGTTAGAAAGTGCACGAGGTCGTCTACCTGTATCTGCGACATCACCGTGATCACTGGAAGACAGGTCACTGGAAGTACGCGGTTCTCCCTGTGTGGCAGCACGAGGCCTGCGTCCGGACCCAAACCGATGGCCACCACCATCACCAGGTAAGGTGGTCTTCCGGATCTTAGTGCGCGCAGCTCGACGAAGAATTAGGCCGGGAGGAGGAACGATGATAGGTGCATCGGCCTCATCTGGCATGTCAGGAATATCGTCCATCCTGTCCATGGCTGAAGACAAGTGCCTTGAGCGGATGCTAAGGACAACCGGAAGTTATTCTGCATACTGACCTGAAGGAGACACATTCAAGCTTAAACTTCGCCTGAGGACGTTCCTAAGTTTTGTAGGATCGTCACTCTTTGAGGCCTCTTCTGCCAGTGTTTCTAGCCTTTGTAAGTCGCTGATAGTAAGCTGTGGCGCATTTGCGAGTGGTGTGCGATTTGGGCGCGAAGGGACGATCTTCTCATCCTCGTCTTCGACCTGGTCATTCTCTGATGGTTTATACTGCCTGCTGAGCATTGAACGTTTGCGTCCCAAACCTGTGGAAGGAACGCTCAAAGAACTTGATCGAACAGGTCCAGCGGCGCCATCTGGGGGTGGAGTGCGTGCGTGTTCCTTGAGAAAAGCGCTGAACTGGCCCGGATCGATTTCGGGATGAAGACGAGCTGGCACCCAGAAAAGATGAAAAGGATCATCTAAGCCCGCGCTTCGCTCCTCCGAGCTAGAGCTGCCTTCGTGAGAGCCGCTGCTGGAGTCACCATCTGGTAACTGCTGGGGCGCAGTGGCAGTCCAGTAGCTGGATGTTGGTGAAGTTGGTGACGATGGATTTGGAAGATCAGGATCAAGAATAAGAGCGCCTGGACCGCCTTGTGCTGTAGAACGCCGCTTGATGTCTCGCAAAGCCTCGACCTCGCGCTGAATCTCCAGCTGTGAAGGCTGCATGCCTGGGAGAAGCGGGCGTTAAGAAGAAAAATAATGTTAGTGAGATCAAGCGGTCGTCGTGGATAGTGCTTGGACGTCGAGGAGGTTGGTGATGAAAGCCACTAGTGAGAAGAGTGGCCGAAGTTGCCTTGCGGTGGTATAAATTTAACGTTTGCCAATCCTTGCAAGCGTTTCTTGATCAACTAAACCGGCGCGGCAGCAACGGCATGTCATCAAACTGAGTTCAAAGTTCAAACTAGCTCAAACGCGGTTCTTCCCAGTAATCTAAAAGATAGCTACATGCAGGACAAGTCAAGGTATATATCAAGCCCGATGTCTGCTTGAAGGGCGAGCTCAGTAAGTTCCGTGGCACGACTGCTCTGGACTCTGGTCAATCAACCACGACAAAAAAAGGCCTCCGCATGCACTCGGACCCGACGGCCGTCGAGCGTATGTCAGTGAGAACTTTTACATGCCATACTATCACTTCAACGCACATCAGACTGCGCATTCTGTGCAGCAGCGGCTTCACGACGCAGCTCCTGAATAACAGCCTGCATGGGTAATTGTCAGTCCCAAAATTGCTTTTGGATCACTTGGACATCGGCATACTGCAAGGGCCTCTGGGTTGACACCACTCTCGATCATACCCACACATGTCGCAAGCGTCTCCTTATCAAGCTGCGTATTAAGCAACTGCGAGATCTCATAGAGGGCTGTGAACCGCATTCATGAGGTTGCAATACGGCGCGTGTGCAACTTCGGTTACACACTGTCAAGGGTCTGCTGAGCAGCACTAATTCTGTCTGCCTCTTTGGACGACATGAGGTCAACGCCTGTTCAATAAGAAACATTTAGATCTACTGCTATGACCAAATGAAAAATGTTGACTTACGGGCTACCTGAGTAGATGAAGGTGCACTTCCAAGGGACAGGAAATCCCAGAAAGGAAATTCCGTTGGTATTATCTCATGGCAGAGGTCCAGAGCAGCAGCTCGGAGTCACCTTCATGCATATGGCTCCCTCAAAAACACCCAAAAGCACCTCGAGGCCAAAGAAAGAAAAAGTCTTTCACCCAGACTCCCGCAAGGCTGGTCAACTGAGCCGGGTGCAACTGCGAAAGGCAAAACTCGCAGACGCAGCATCAAAACGAACAAAGAAACATTCTGCTCAGGGTGCGTAGTATCCCATGCTGTCTTGATGTCAAGCATATTCTCATGCGGTGGGCCTCAGCCGATGTATATGGATTTTTCTACCATGCTATACCTCCAGAAGGCACGCTCTCCCTCGAAGGGCTACATTCCATCATTAGTGATGTGTGGTTAACACGCCACGACGATGAACTTGAGCAGGAGAGAGCTGCTCGCCGCAAGGGCCGACCGAAAAGTACCAAGGAGTTGAAGCTGGAGGAGATCAAGCTCCGTGAATCAGAACAATATCGCACAGGAATGGGTAAGATCAAGTATCCTATTGCCTTGCCTTAAATGCCATTGTTGATCATGTTGCGTAGATGTGCCTGATCTTACACATGAAGCTACCGTTGAGCTATTCCGAAAATGGGACCAGACGGAAGTTGCTTACATCCAACTCCTACGTTTCATCCGAATCAGCAGTGTAGATTCTACGTCTGCAGTCGTATCAAAACAAGGGGAACACCATTCCCTCAAAAAACTAGTTCCTCCCAAAGCCATCGATGAAGCCATGGTCACTGATTGTAACAATACGCTCCTCATCGAACCACCATCGCGGTTCGCAAGTACGATGATGATGATGGATGGTCCGCTCTCCTAGCCAAGGCGCAAATTTAAATACCAGTATTGGCGGTATTTACCATGAATAATTTCACATGTCCTACAGATCGCGCAAGTAATTTAATCAGCGTACACCAACCTCTCGCTAAACTCGTATCCTCCCATCTCAGTTTCTATGGGGCTGAACAGTGGACTGTTTGGTGTCATCAACATTCGTGGAATGTCTAACTCCCAGTTCCTTCTCAGCCTTTGATAAATCACCTGGAAGCTTGATGATGCACCCTTCTCTTGTATCAAGTGTAGTACGACTTGATATCCAGCAGTGATTTGCACAGGTTTCGGCCGCTGTACTTCCACGCGGAACCGTACTGACTTCAGCGCTGGCAACAGTCCAGACGGATCCTTCGTCTCGTCCATTCTGCACTTGAGAACGCCTGAATTTTCCGCATGCGTGAGGACCACACGGACGCCCATGTTCACCAGCATTCGACGGCACTCCTCGCGTGATGTGAACCCGTCATGCGTGGACATAAGCTGGTATGTCATTGGCTTGAACTTGAAAACATTGTCAAGCCAACGCCGTCGCGGCGTCGAGGGAAGAGTGAATGAACTGTCAGAAAATGCGGGTGAGACAGCGGCTGGGGTGTCGCCCCCACCCTTCTTGCGCAGTTTGTTGGGCGGTGGCTCAATGATTTGCACACGGAGCGCAGGCCTTCTGTCACCATCGTTGCTCCGCAAAGACGACTTCTTGATGATTCCGGGTCCACTGACACTGAGAGAGATATTCTCCTTATCGACCTCTCCAAATTGGCTTCGTCGTTCGCGCCTCATACCCGTGCCGGATATAATCTCCTGAGACGATATATAGTCTTTGGCCTGCACAGCGTTGCCCTTCTCATGCTTGCCGAATTCCATATTAACGGGCGTAGGTGGAACTGAGGTGTTTCCAAGACCAAGATGGGGTGTGCCTGCAGTGCGCGCCTCCATTGCATTAAGATGTTCCACGATTTGCTGGAAGAAATGCTGCATCTTATCATCCTTGAGTTCTGGCACTTCAATCGCGGGCAAATTTGCATGACCGAGCGTGGGTGATAAGGACGATGTGAGGGATGTGATATATGACGACAAAGGAGAGCGGAGACCAGCCCCTGGACGTGGTGGTGTCGGCGAACAAAGAGTTATACGCGGAGCGCCTAATTGTACGTACTCGTTATCATCGCTGTGCGTGCGACCAGCTGCCCTGCGCGGTGTCGGAGGAGCTGCGCGAGGAGGAAGAAATGAAGGTGCACGTGCCAAGTGGGGTGTTTGGGATGTGGTCCTGGTCATACCCTGAGTGTCATTCCCGGTTGATTTCTTCTTGCGTGTCTTTCTATGCACCAGCTCTTCTTCCTCGTCGTAGTTTTCTACATGTTTGTCCCGATAATCGGTAAGCAGTCGGTAAACGCCTTTCTGCCAGTTTGGCTCGGAGCTCTTGAGGCTAGCTTTGATGTCCACTTCAGATGTATCGTGCCAAAGCGTGCGGAGGTTCGCGAGTATGTCCTGATCGATGTCTTCAAGATCAGAGAGAGGTCTTGCTATATCATTGAGCCTCGGCGTGCTTGCGTCGACAGACTTTGGCTTTTGGGAAAGGTAGAATGGGTGAGTGAGAATTTCAGGGATTGTGATGCGCTTTACAACGTCCTTCTGCAGCATCTTCGTAATAAGATCCTTGGCCAAGAGATCGACACCAGCTGGCATATCAAACTTTCCCGACTTGACTTTATCCAGCAGTGTTGGCAGGTCCTCATCATCGAATGGAAGGCGTCCCACGAGCAGAGCAAATAGAATCACTCCACAAGACCAGATATCAGAAGCACGTCCATTGTACTCCTTCCCCATAATGACCTCCGGGGCCGCATAATGAGGACTTCCACATGCCGTCTGGAGTAATCCGTTTTTGGAGCTGGCCTGCCAAGCTGCCATACCGAAGTCTGCGACCTTGATATTCTTGTTTTGGTCCATGAGAAGGTTCTCGGGCTTTAGATCTCGATGCGCAATGTTGAGTCGATGACAATAGTCTATTGCAGAGATAATTTGCTGGAAATAGCCCAATGCTTCTAAGGTGGACAACCGCCCCTTGTTGCATAGATAATCGAAGAGCTCGCCGCCCTCCACGTACTCAAGAATGAGATAGAGCTCGCTGGAGGTCTCCCACACGTCGTAGAGGCGCATTATATTTGGATGATCGATGAGCTTCATGATCACGATTTCGCGCTCGATGCTGAGAAGCATATGCTCTGCGGAGTCGACGAGCTTGGTGATAGAGTTCATGAGAATGTTTTTGGATACAATCTTTACTGCGGCATATTGTCCTGTTTTTGAATGTCGTGCGATCCTCACGCGGCCTGGTTGGAATCAGTGAAAGCGCATAGGTTTATAGCAACCTAGATAGATACCTGAGCTTCCCTTGCCAATAGTCCTGCCGACTTTCCATAGTCCAATCATCTTTGGGTCGTCCTCGCTACGATTCCGCCGCGGAAGCCTTGGATAGTCGTCGTCATCCATAGTGGTTAGGAAGAGTACCAGTATGAGGAGGCTGACCAGTGACAAAGTGCAGATTCTCGGAACCGAGGGCAGTAGCCAAATAGAAACAAATAACACGCTCTCATTAGCTCGAGTCACGCGTTTTGACTTTTTTGCTGCGAACCTCCACCATCTCCTAACACCAGTATTAGTATCCGCAAACCAGTACTAATAACAACCAAGAACAACATCTGTCATTCTTGACTTTATAAGACAATGATGCAGCCTACCCCCGCACCGACATCGTCTTCAGGCTCACCAGGGCCGATTCACGATGAAGAAACTACAGCCTACCCACCTCCCCCGCAAAATAATGGCAGTGCTCCCTTTTCAGTACTGGCTGGACTATTTGAGAAATTATCAACTGAAAGAAAGTCCGAACGAAGACGGCGACTTTTGGATGTCTGGTTCAACGTATGTCTTCGTCTATATGAACAAAACCAGTCTTGACGCGTCTGTGGCGTCAGCATTGGAGAGAAGAAATCGGGCATGATCTTTATCCTGTTCTCCGCCTGATCCTTCCACAGGCGCGTTTGCTGTCACCTTAAAATAAACTCGGGTAAGCTGAGCATGTAAGCAGAAAGACCGTGAGCGCGCTGTATATGGCCTGAAGGAGAAGAACCTCGCCAAGACGTACATCAAACTGATCCCGCTCGGCATAAGGGATCCAGATGCGATCCGCTTGCTCAACTGGAAGAAGCCCACCGAAAAAGATGTTTGTATATTGTATTCCGTGACTTGAACACAATCGTTGAGCCTTCCTTTAGAAAAGCTCTGGGGACTTCCCCACAGTTTTGTACGAGGTTGTGAGTAAGCGATCCTCCGTCGTTGAGGGTAGCCTGTCAGTCCATGATTTAAACGAAATTCTGGATGACTTGTCCAAGAACATGGGCAAGCAGTACGCACGATGATATTCGATATGCTCTTAAGCTAATGACTGCGCACAGGGACATTCAGTCCAGAATTCTTCAACGTATTTACAATCGTGCTACTGCTGAAGAACAGCGATGGATTGTACGCATAATTCTGAAAGGCATGTTTTCCTCTTCCGTCATGACTTCAATCATGTATCAACTTTCCAAGACATGGTTATTTCTGTGAAGGAAACCACCGTCTTTGGCGTGTTCCATTCAGATGCGCAAGATCTGTTCAACATCTGTTCGGACCTCAAGAAGGTTGCTTGGGAGCTATGGGATCCTTCAAGGAGGTTGAATGCTGAGGTATTACTTTTTCTACTCATTGAGGATTTCAGAGCTGATATGGCACAGGATAAATCCATTCAATTGTTCCGTGCATTTGCGCCGATGTTGTGCAAAAGACCGACCCATAAGATCGAGGATTCGGTGAAGGAAATGCAAGGACATAAATTCATCATCGAAGAGAAACTTGATGGCGAGCGCATGCAGCTGCACAAGCGCGGAAATGAATACTTTTACTGTTCGAGGTAGGGCTCATC
Organism: Suillus brevipes Sb2; assembly: GCA_011800875.2. Classification (NCBI taxonomy): domain Eukaryota; kingdom Fungi; phylum Basidiomycota; class Agaricomycetes; order Boletales; family Suillaceae; genus Suillus; species Suillus brevipes. The sequence goes on along the minus strand of JRHT02000182.1, from coordinate 30,793 downwards.
GCGTGTACCAATGATCTGAGTTGACCTTGATTTAGGAAAGGAAAAGAGTACACTTACTTGTATGGACAGCATGTCGGGCAGGGCAGTTTAACTCCTTTTATCGACTCTGCCTTCGATGAGCGGATCGACGAGTTGAGTTTATCTCAAAATTTTCTTCGTTGATAATTGAAGCTGTGTTGCAGTATCATTCTCGATGGAGAAATGCTAGTCTGGGACCCTGTTTCTGAACGTAATTTGCCATTTGGTACCTTGAAGACAGCTGCACTTGGTCGGTGTCTCCAGTCAGTTGTTCGTATAAGCACTTATGATATTTCTCAGACAAATCCAAGAAGGAGCACAATCCCAGACCATGCTGTATGAGCCCACTGTTCTAGATTTTATAATGACGCTCACTTCAACCTAGTCAAGGTCTTCGACCTTCTCTATCTCAATGGCATGTCCCTCCACCAGAAGTCGCTCAAGTTCCGCAAACGCAACCTGCGCGCCTGCATCAAAGAGATTTCAGGACGTATTGAATTTACTGCAGAGTTCGAAGGCAAGACCGCCAAAGATGTTCGGCAGAAAATGGACGAAGTCATGGCGTCAAGAGGGGAGGGCCTCGTGATCAAGCATCCCGACTCTGAGTACATTTTAAATGGAAGAAACAAGGATTGGATCAAGGTAAAGCCGGAATATATGGTGAATCGGTCGAGGCATTTCGTTACATTTGCGCTTACAATACTTCCAGGACAATATGGGCGAGACCGTGGACGTGCTAGTAGTTGGTGAGTTCGTCAATTTACTGTGTTTACTTGGCATACGACTCCAATGTAGCTGGAAATTATGGCACTGGCAAGCGTTCAGGAGGTGTCTCGACACTCATCTGCGCAGTCTTCGACGATCGGCACTCGGAAGATGACGAAGAACCGAAGTAAGTCTTGCAATGGATGCAGCGTCTGACGTATAACCATTCCTGGACACTAGGTATAGCACCTTCGTCAGAGTGGGCACGGGTTTGTCATTTGCAGATTATATCTGGCTCAGACAAAAACCTTGGAAAGTGTGGGATCCAAAATATCCCCCAGAATTTCTGCAAACTGCAAAAAAGTCATACGAAGACAAAGGCGACTTGTATCTAGAACCAGAGGAGTATGGCCCACACTTTACCTACTAGCACAAGCTGACGATGATTGTCAGTTCGTTCATACTGAAGGTCAAGGCAGCTGAGATCACGACTTCAGGTATTATGCAATGTTTTTGAACGCGTTGTCTCGCTGATGTGCCATGTGAAATAGATCAGTATCATTTGGGCGTTACAATGAGATTTCCCCGAGCTTTGTCCATTCGTGACGACCTGTCCATTGCAGATTGCATGACCGCATCAGGTACGTTCTTAACATTCCATCGGTACAAAGACTGAGTTGTTTTAGCTGTTCTGGAGAGCATGCGGTCCGAGCGTAAAAGAAAGATGGAAAGTGATGCTGGGTGAGCAATCATTGGTTTTCTCGCCAATACCTAGGTTAATCCTCAGTAGCATGTCCAAGAAGAAGCGAAAGACGATGGCAAAGAAGGCAAGTGTGTTCAGCGTCTTTCGTGCTATTGTTGTCTGAGCATCTCTCAGGCAACCGTTCTACCACAATACCAAGGACCTAATTTACGTTCAGTCGAGATTGAGTCAGACCTATTTGTAGATATGAAATTCAGTGAGTCTTGCTTACTGCCTGGTGTTCGATCACCGGTGACCTTGATTGTTAGTGGTGTCATCAGACCCAAAATCACGAACAGGCAATCAAGACCGTCAGGAACTGATGAAATTGTAAGACACTCTAGAGTGAAAGAATTATCTAGATCTGAATTTGCCACAGGATTCATGCCAATGGGGGTAGCTGCGTGCAGGTCGTTACATCAAAACAACCTATTACAGTCGTTTATGGAGGGACGACTACGCGTCAGTACCTATGCACATCTTTAACTACCCCGAGGGACTGATGTCAATCTTGCAGCTTACGACATTAAGCTGTTGATTGACAAGGACAGCGTTGATATCATCAGGCCGCAGTGGATCACGGATTGTATACACCAGGGAGAGCTCGTTCCTCTCAAAAAGAAGTAGGTGTCACAGTGCTGGCTGTCTCTGCAGAGGATCACGCTTACTTTAGGTACTTCTTTCACGCAACCCTAGCCAGTCAAGAATCCAACGATTATCATCAGCTGGACGATGACGAGGACCAGGAAATGACTGATGGAACTGTAGAAGAACACGCGAGCCTGCAAATTCCAATTACCCCAGAAGGCTTCGAGCCGAAACTCGAAGAAACTGAGGACACTGATCCTGAACTTGCGGACTGGTTTCAAGTCGACCACAAGCCTGCCGTTCCAGAAGACAGCGAAACGGAGGATGAGTCTGATGCAGATTCGAACAACGATGATGTCAAAGAGGAAGATGCTGATGCTGATGAGTGGTTCCAAGTGCCAGAAGTGCCCCGCAGTCCCGCAGGTAAGCCCCTTGATGACAACGTGCGTGATTTGATGGATGACGTAGCTGCTATTCATTGATTATTTTGACAGTCAAGCACCACGCTTCACTCACAGCCGCAGGTAGGAGTTTCTTCATTCATGTATCCCCGTGTTACAATGGGCATCAGGACATGGCAATGGGGGAAGACGACCAAGCGAGGGAATATGATACGACAGCAATATTCAGGCATCTGTAAGTTTCACGTCTTCCAGGCTATCGCTCTTACCATCCCATCGGTGGCAGTTACTTTTACCTTGACACGCCGGACAATGCGCGGAGAAACGGCATGCCGGTGAATACCAAGTATGAACAGGAGATCTCTACCACGTGAGCTTTCCTTTTAATGCGGTGCTGAGTATTGTCTACCTGACATTAAACCTCGATATTTTAAGCTTTGACCAGGTTTCAAGAAGTATTCGTGAGAATGGTGGAGAGATAGCTGCACTCGACGATCCAAAGCTCACGCATGTTGTCTTGGACAAGCGAGACGACTCACGTCGACTGACGCTCATGCAGCGTACCTCGAGGTAACTGCTCGTATGTGACCGTTTCACACACAGCTGAGGCAAATATCAGACCTAAACGACGCCGATTGGTGATATCTGATTACGTGCCAGCTTGTTTAGAAGAAGAATCGTTACTTGACGAGGAAGGTGAGGGTCTTAGTCGCTATTAGTGTTCAGGAATGATTCATGCTAAAGTTGTTGTTCTCAGATTTTGCTCCGTAGTGCTTATCACTCCTATACGATTCAAAGTGTTTCCTCCGAATTTTTATTGGGGTTGCCTTTTTACTCGTGACTGAAGACAATTCGGAATTTGAATGGTGAACTCAAATAAATCAAATGCGGAGTTCAAATATCCCAAGTCGATGCAGCCATCTTTGATTTTGCCTCTAACTACTACTATCATGATTATGACGGATTCGCGGCTTCAAATATCTCAGATTGCTATCTCGTCGTTGAATCTGATCACTGAGTAGCCAGCGCTATAACACTCGCTCACCCCGGACTTGCACTCAATTTGGTGATGGCCTTCGCCATCTCAACGTTCCATACCTTCCTGTTGCATTATAGTGTCTACTTGTAACAGTGTTACGGGTTAGGGTGCTGCATGGACTCTGTATCCAGGTATTACCGCCGTGTCATTCGGGAATTTGCAAGCTTTGCAAGAATCCAAAGTGTCTTGTAGGCGAGCAGTCTGATTTACCCTATAGAAGAGCCTACAGCTTCGCTCACGACAAACGCTGATCATTCAATCACCTGTGCGAGCTCCGAGGCCTGAGGGACGAACAGTAACATGACTGAGTCCTCGAAATGGGGCAAATGTTCGGTTTATGTAAGATACATCCCAGTCAAGTATAGGCTATATCAACGACGCGCTCATTTCCTGCGACCCATGGGGCCACTAGTACGTGTATCTTCCTATATGTAACTGTAAAGGGATTACGTTGAAGAATATTCGACAGGGTTCCGCGCTGCCTCTCTACTCCGAATATTTCTTCTGTTTCCGAACCCACTTCTTGGAGGTGTTCTGAGCTCCTCACTCAAGCATGGAAGGGGGTCGAAGCTTAGTATCTCGCTGAACGGAAGCTGAGTGGACACAACTTGATGCTCAAGAAACAGTACTGCGATGTCTTGGCTGGCGTCGACAATATTGAGCTATACCGCAATTTATTTCTAGGCATCAGATTTGTAGCTAAAACAAACGCAAGGCTTATCCCAATGTGGAGCGTTATGCTCGTGTAATTGGACACGCTTTTCAAACGCTATCCGACAAGGTCCGGCGGCCTTGTCCGCTCATAGTATGTGGACTGTTATCACGGTGGCCGTGAAAGCAGTCCTAGAAATTGCTCTGCCTAGCTGTGCTTTTGTTGGATTATACCATATCGGTGATGGAGCCTAGTTTTCCTGGGGTTCTGACGAGGGGTTCTTTTTTTGCAGACTACATAGAACTTGCCGCATACAATGATAACGGACCCACCAAGGGGCTGGATCTCCCCAATATAGACCGGATAGACCCGCGGTGCCGTCGACATGCTATATATAATCCGCACTGCAACATCAACTATCAACGTACAATCTCGGTTCTCACCATCAGCATGTATTTCGAGCCAGGTTTCTGGCAGTCTGGCGAGACGCGGAGTTTCTTTGATTTTCAGTGCTTCAGTCGATTATGACCAAAGTTCGCTGTCTCAAGCTAACTCGGAATTGCGAGTGATCCCCACTCTTCATGCATTGTCGCGTGCCACCCTGGTCTTGGGCAAAACGGTCATCAAACTTTCCTCGGGTTCATTAAACTTTACCAGAGACTGCATGTATGTAGTGCTATTATAGGTGACGATACTCACAGATCAGATGGTCAAGTACAGTGCTCATGATCTGAGTACTATAACCCCCATGCAATTATAAGAACAGAGTCCATGGAGATGGCTTCTTGTCACATTCCTCCCTGTTCCACGGGTTAATTCACGATGGCGCAAACCAGCAATATTCCTTTGGACACAGCATCAGTTGTCTCGACTGTGCTAGAGGGAATGCTGTATGGTAAAGAGAAGATTGAACTGCAAATTATCGATGTTTTCTCACATTCAAATTAGGGTTCTCCCTGCTAATGTTCATAGGAACATCATGGGCTCTGTTTCATCGAAACATAAGCCGTGCCGCCAACCTCAGGATGGTCACTGTAGCATGTTCGCTACTCCTATTTAGTACTGCGGTAAGCAATATCTAAGTGGTCAAGAAAATCCTAATCGAGCCAACCTCAGCATATAATAATCGACATCATCCGGACAGAAGAAGGTCTGGTGCAGCAGCGCTCCACATTTCCTGGTGGTCCCATCCCGTTTTTCTCTGACGTCGCACAATGGAGCTTCGTCTACAAGAACTTGCTATATACGCTACAGACCTTGGTCGGGGATGGTGTTGTGGTAAGTTCCGTGCTGGAGACACTGCCCGTTCTCTCTTGATCCACCCATGTTTTCCAGATTTACCGATGTTACGTGGTCTGGCAGTCTTGGTATATCATTATCATCCCATGTGTGATGTGGTGCTCTGTCGCTGGTGTGTCTGCATTTGTTCGCCAGCATCATTCTCCTTACCTGCCGGTCAGCTACTGGAGCAGGATCTGTCTACTCAATCTCACAAGCAACAGTCAATAAAGAGGACATCTTTGCCCCTGGCACTGGACCATGGATCACTTCATTTCTCGCCGCTACTCTGTTCACGAACCTCCTTAGCACATGTAAGCTTCCCAGAACATCCTCTTCGGCAGCTACTGACAGACATGTAGCCCTGCTTGCCTATCGAATTTGGAGCATAGGAAGGCGAATGACAAATGTGGCTTTGGCAACAGGAATTATGTGGCCTATTGTGCGCGTCATACTTGACGCCGGCATCCTATACTCATTATCACTCCTGGCTGCGCTCGTTTGTTTCATCGCCCAAAACCACGGACACTATGTCCTGTTAGACATGGTACGCACCACATACTACAGCCCCCAGAACTGCGCCTCACCCGCCCCCAGATCATGCCCATCATCTCCATCACATTCTACATGGTCATCATCCGTATCACCATCACCAAAAATTCCTCTCAAGCCAGCCAAGAGCCCTCCAGCTCATTCAGCAATTACCTCGCCCGGCGCAGCCGGGGTTGCATCTCCTATGCTGACCAACAGCAGTACCCAATGAGGAGGATGGAGGTTCACATCACTCAACTGACTGAGCATGAATTCGACCCTGGCAAACCATGTTCTTCTAGTGACGATAACCCACCAGGCATATCTTCCCCTAAATTTGCAGCGAAGTTTGATTCGGTCGCTTGATCAATAATCACGGTATGGGGGAAATCATTTTCCGCCGGATATCAATTTGTTATATATAGTTTACTGGAAACAAATTATTGTATATGGATGCAACTCTTTGAGGCTGCTGGATTACAAAAATACTCTGTAAACATGAGGCCCCCCCCAAAAAAAAACGAAGATGATTATGTGGGCTATACTATATTTAGGGGGAGGGTGGTGGGGGGAAGGGTGATGGTGGGAAGAGGAGAGTGGTAATACTAGCTGCTTCTGCATAGGCAGATGTACCCCCACCCCCCAACTGCGAGGGTGTTAAATTGTAATAGATCGGACACAATTCATCCCAGTCCTCTGTAAAGCAGTTCAGCCATGAAAGTACTATATCCTCAAGTATGACCTACGTGGCACGGGGTTTATATGTGCAGCGGTGTCTGAGGGGCTTTCGGCCATTACCACGGCAAAACCGCTGAACGTCATTAATTAGTCATGTATTTCACTGGGACGTTCACCGACATACGCATCAAGGTGCCAGTCAATGTGGCTTTTAGTCCGGAGTTAGTACCGTTTTTGATGGCTCAAGAAAAATAATGACATACCAATGCAAGAACCATGGACCGGAATTGTCGGTCGTCCATCGTATCACCATTTGTTGCCCAGCGTTGCCAGCGCTTACCACATCGCGACGAACTGGGTTTACATAATTGAAGGTACTGCTGCCTGCGCTCTGTACGACATCAAAGGCATGCTGGTGATCATCATCAGCACCAATCACACATGTCATCAAAGAGACGGTGAACTTACCCCATGAAGGTGTATGGGATGCTGGCAATAGATCAGACACATAAGCATCATATGAAAGGAAAGACGTACGGGTCCACCTGGACCGGTTACTATTGACAATGTCAACTCCACCACTTTGTTAGCTTCTAGGACGACTATACTTCCGTTTGGGAGCAGCTGAGACGGTTCTTGAGCTCCACTTAGAATTTGGAGTAGAACAGGAACAGTAGGGGGTTTGTATGAGACACCGTTGAGGTAGAAAAATCCGCTGGCATTGTTAACCTGAAAGTTGAGGTTGATATCTGCGTTCCCGTACCCTGGAATACCAGGAGCACCGGGATTGATCAGAGTATGCAAGTTGCTCTCTGCAAATGGTTCCTGGGATGTTGTATTGACTGTGGTCGGGTCGACCAGCGGGGCACCTTGGTAGCGCAGTATAGCAGAGTTCATTCCTCCCACGAAGGATGCATTCGCCGAATTAGGAAGGCTGCGCATCCAGTAGTTATCCACCGGCTTATCGGCTATCAGAACCACAGAGTAGCGCTGACCCGCCAGAATATCGAGCTTATCAACCACCAGTGGTTCAGTCAGCAGTCCATCTGCTTCGATGATAGTAAAGTTGTGGCCATCAATGGAAAACGCGAAACTGGGGTCGCAGGACATTGCAACCAGCCGCATGCGATATCGCTTTCCCTGTTCGACGCTGATTACAGCCAGTTCAGACGCGGGTCCGCCTGCATAACGACCCAGTCCATTGATAAGCGAAGAGTCGAAGCCGGGACCTATGATGTTGCGCAAGACGGGGGCTACAACGTGATACCTAGTGACACTACTTTAGTTGGGCAGGTTACCAATGTACCTAAAACTCACCAGTCGGAAAGTGTGATCACAGTACTTGCTGGTAACACATGATGCTTAGAGGGTTAACATGGACTGATTATTTACTCACCATCATCGACATCATACATGTATGCCAGTGGGTCATCGGGATCGTAGATTACCAGGGCTCCCCTCAGACCATCACACTGTTCCACAGGTCAGTCCTCCACTGTATGCACAAAATGAGAGAGCTACTTACATATTGGACGGAATAATGACTATGATACCAGTAAGTACCTGTTTGGTCCGTGGCAGAGAAAGTGTATAGAAAAGAGTGGTTCTGTGCAATGGGGCATTGTGTGACGAAGGACACCCCGTCGGCATAGTTCGTCCCATTCTGGTAGATACCGTGCCAGTGCTACGGCAAATAAGATTAATTAATAGAAGCGTGGGTGATTGACACTGCTTACAATACTAGTACTCTTGAACATCGTCTCGTCTACGAGCTCATTGACTACCTCAATGGCAAAGGTATCACCCTATTGTAAGGTCAGCACTGGTACACGACACGGAGGTCGACGGAAGGTCACCTTCTGGGCTGTTATCAAGGGTCCAGGGAATATGCCATTGACAAGAGTTGCTCTGCTGAAGATCAGGAGTGAGCTTCGAGTGTCGTGGCAATAGACTCACGAGCGATCGAAGCCGTCAGGAGCGATGACCTTATTACCGACGGTTATTGTAGTTTGAGGGCCGAGTACAGCGGGTGGAGGGGATTGTGAGCGAGATACTATGGATGCAGCATTAATCAATGAAACGAGGGAAGCGATTAAGATAGCAGTAAACATCGTGGTTATTCACGATAGGCCGCGGTGCTTGCACCCGGGAGAGTAGTGTGATGTAGGATACGATAATGATGAGGGACACATACCCTCTCAGCTTTTATGTTGCAGCGGTAGCCTCGAGTATATCCTGATTCAAAGCAGCTGTACTTCGATTGGCGTGTGATCCCTCCATAAACGGTTTACTCAGCGATCCCCAGCACCCGGCCATCCGAATTTCAATAGTGTACTGCTCTTGGAGTAAACAACTACCCGCCGACGCATTGAAATTTGGTGACGTACCATAAATGCTTCACGAAACCATGACTCGGACAATTCAGATGACGGCCAGGTGGCCGCAGATGTCCCATAGCAGTGCTAGTGACAGGTTGCCACGTCAGTTTCAAGGCAACTCTTCGAGCATAGGAAAAGAAGAATGCAGATGGATAGGTCAAGCGTGCCGTGCGAGGGAATCAAACTAGATGGTGTCTGAAAGGAATGATCGCAAGCTGTAAAGGAGCTGCGCGCTTCTTGGAACTGATCAAAGCAGAAATGAATGTCATCTGCGTTAGGAATAACTGAGGGGCTTGTCAAAGGTACAGGATCAGGCATTGATCAGCCGGGACCTAGAAAGATGTGGAGCAGGCATGTGCCTTCATTCTCATTCAGCAACGATCAAGAGTGTGATGTATGGCGCATCAGCTTAGAGAACATCGATGCTAAAGTTAGACTTAGACGCAGACATGAGACGCTGCCAACTTCTTGTGGCCGTCGCAAGATTGCGCACACCAGCATTGGGAGAATAAATGATGTGGGGCTAGATTAATTTGCAGCCAAAAAGAAATACAAATTGTGGAACGGACCTGAAGATGGGAAAGTGGAAGAAAATGGTCGGAAACCGCGGATGCTAATATTTCAATTTCGGCGTTGCACGGGAGTGCAACGGATACCAATTCAATGTTGCGCCTTCCCTTGCAAAAACGGATTAATAAATCATTATATCAGAGCTGTGTGATACCAAGGCAATACAACGGCGGTATGCAAAACAGATACTGTCCTTCGAAGATGGAAGCAACGCCTCCAAACAGGAATAGCTTTGTCATTAATCTAGGATTAGGGCCTGGTTGCCGCAGGATGCACTAGCGGTGGGACTGTCCGAACCTTGGCAATGGCCGACGGTGAAGTAGACGCTGAAATGTCTCGGCAAAGAGTTGAAAGGCAGACGGCCAACAACAGTAGCAAGCTTTGATGATTGCTGTGGTGCGCTCGCAATGGTGAAGGTTGTGTCAATGGTGCAGGTTTGGCTGAAGTGACCATAAAGGATTGCGGCATCAGCCATGCATATGTGATGTAATGAAATGGAGTGTCCCAGCTGGCAGGCTATGGTAGTTACTATAGCTAGTACGACAATAATGATTGATGATTGCGGCATTGGCAGTAGACCAAAGACAGTCTGACAGGTAAGACGGATTCGAAGTCAGTAAACTTGAAATTGAGAGTGGCACTGGCCTCGTGTGCTTGGTCTGAGGATATCTCAATTGACCACCTTGGCCCACATGCAATGATTCCTGACGTTTGAGTTGAGACCAGTGGCGTTATTTCAAACTGACTGCCGTGTCTGCCGCAAAACTCCGCACGTGATGGAGCGCGCCCTCGAGATCTAAACTCCAGTTGTCTTGTTGATCCAAGCTGTTCGGTGTCAGTGAGCCTCTGGCAGCCATGTGTATCGGGCTTCGGGACACTGCGCGCGCGCGCGTGAAGAAAAAGATCCAACTACTATTAGTAGCTTGATCAAGGCGGTCGACAGCCTGACATGGGCGGAGTGCAAGCGGAGTGGAGTTGGAGTGGAGCAGCAACACACAGGATTATGTAACAGAGCGTTGGTTCCGCAATACATTTGTTCCTCGACAACTGATCATTATAACATCCATTTGTGTGCTATACTACCTGAAAACAGATCATAGTAAACATATGGAGATGCAACTCTTCGCAGGACACAAATAACACAACGATGATGACAAGAACCTGATAACCTAATAGCAAGTCGCCAAAGTGAAATGATAAGATACACAAGTAGAACGAAACAACAACATATCGTCCAGACGCAATACCATGATAATACACTCGGGGTCATGAAAACAAGATCAAGCTCAGAACGAAATCAAACAATTTAGAACCACCGAGCCCATTTCCCAGGGCTCGGCATGTTAGGGCTCTCGTACAAAAGACCACGTCGGCCCTCAAATAATCCAATTGGGCTCTCTTGCATCCCTTTTGCACCAAGCCGCGCCAGCTCCTCATCGAGTATTGCCCCGGGATCATGCGGATCAAATATAGACTTTGATCCAGGTGTGCGGAAAGGCGACTCTGCAGAGGAACTATGCGTAGGAAAGACCAGCTTCTTGGGCGTTACAGGTGGGAACAGGATGGAGGTATCTTTATGATGATGTCCATGTGCATGCGAGCCACGCTTGCGCGATGGTGTGCGGATATTCTCGGTATCAAATACAGCAGGGTTAATCCCGTCGTCCGGGCGGAAGGTAGCGGAGGGAGGCGGATCGAGATTGAATTTGTAATGCGCGAGGCTTGCGGAGGGACTCATGTGGAGGCCTTTATGAGATAAGGGCGTGCGAATGGGCGAGAGTTGTACAGTGCTGCTCCCACCCCTGCGAGGAGGCGTCGAAGGACGGGGAGGGGGCGTCATTGGTCGGTGTGATATGGAGATTGGCAAAATGGGCAGAGGACAATCTTTAGCAGGTGGCTTGGCTTTCTTGGCTTTGCCACGTCGGTCAAGCGTAGGAGATACCGGCACAGGAGGCAGTCCAATGGATTTCTGCACAGAGTCTATAATTAGACAAAACACGGACAAGAGGAATGTGCGCACCTTTGGAGGCGTTTTGGGAGGTGGTAAACTTGCCTTTGAGTTGTGTCTATCAATGTCTAGTAGAGTAATTCCAGACTCCAGCGGAGGGGTTGACTCGATGCGAGGGCTCATGCCGCCATCCAGGTTAAAAAAGAGATGGTCCTCAGAGGACAACTGCGGACTGGAAGAGCTTTTACTTGGCGTGAGGGCGGGGAGGGAAGAAGGGGGGATCGGTGATGTTTGCGCCACATCGGAACTCTTGACGGCAGATGAAGGAGGCAATGACGATGAACTAGCGCGGGCATAATTCGATGATGGTGGTAATGGAGGAAATATCACATCGGCAGGCAGTTGAACACAGTTTTGGTAATAAGGTTGATGGTGCGCAGAACTGCGAGGAGGAAAAAGAGGGAGGAGTTGCGAGTACGGCACAAGGGTCGGTAGAGTGGAGCCTGCGAAAGCAGGAGACGTTTCTTGTACGGGCGAGCTTGTCGGAGGTTCAGCAGGTGCAGGTGCAGCACCTTTCTTCTGTCGTTTCGTTTTGCGACCAGACACTGATTCTTCCGCTGCGCGCTTCTTGGGAGCAGTCTTCTTGTTGGCTTCCTTGATTTCTGCGCAAAATTCTTTCCTGAAACCGCCATCAGCGAAACATTCAAGATCGCAATCCCAAATTGCCCAGAGCGTGCGCCCAACACTGCGATCACGGGGGACCTTGCGGAAGCATACGGTTGTGCTGAGGACATGACGAATAGAGTTCATCCACGTCATTTCGCTTCGGTTGTAATAAGGATACACGATCGTAATCCAATCGTAAAGTTCCTGTAGGGTAAGCCGATGATCTGGCGAAGAAAGTATTGCTTGGCCGATAAGTGCCGCGTAAGAGAGATCTGGTTTCTTCGTGGAATATGGACCGGGGGGAAGGGTATATGGAAGATTTTCGTAATCATCTTCGTCTGGGAGGGGGCCCATGGGGCCAGGCGATGACACAAGGTTAACAATAGGTTTAGATGGTGTCGAGAATGGAGAAGATTGAGGTGGAGAGGAGGAAGGTAGAGGAGACTTGTAATAGGCGTTGCGGCGGGGGGTGATAAAGTTCGCATTTGAAGTGTCTGCGATACTCGCCGCATGCGGTGGATCAAATATTGAGCAAGAACGGTGGCGCGTGGGAGTTGGCGACTGGTCTCGGGGGGTGTAAGAACCCTTGAAGCAAATTTGTGTTCATTGTAATTGTGAAAAAATAAAATTTGAACATACCCTTTTGAGACGCGATGGATGCTCTACAGTATCATAGTCTCTATAATACTTGCGGTGCTGAGGAGTGACAGGAGGAGGGAGTTCATCTTCGTGGTTATCCTTGAATGCAGCAGTGTACGTAAGCGACAGCAACAACGAAAACGGCGCGCTATGTAGATGGTACACACCAATGAGGCTATGTTGGTAGATGAATCAGATTGATCCAAAGATGGGACGCGTCGTAAATCGCGTGATTGCATGAACGCGTCAAGGCTGAAAGCTGTGCTTGCAGGGGATGGAGAAGGTGCACTGCGGTCCTTGTCCTTCTTTCCCCGCTTATCGCGCTTTATTTTTCGGCTCCTTCTCTCGAGGATCATTTCCATGCTGTCCATATGACGGAGCGGGATAGCGGGCTCAACGGGCTCAGATTTGACAGGCGTGGAAGGGGGAGGAGTTTGAGAAGCAGTGGACGCGTTTTGACGCGAATTTGAGCTGGAATGAGAGCAGGAGCGAGATTTGCCAAGAACAGAAGCAATACTCTGTTGTGCATCTGCAGACTCTGCAGAAAAAACGCGAAGAGACTTCGCGTCTTGAGTAGTCAAAAATTGACGCATTTGGTCGCTATGACGGCTCAAATCGTCGCGGGTCAAACCAATTTTCTGTAACAGGTTGGATATCGGTGAAACAGGTTTCGCAGGTTGTTCAACATCCGCCATGGCGGTTTAGAAAAAAAAAGTACAGAAGATATGGCCAGGCAAGACTATAGGAGGAGTGAAAGTGATTAGCAGTTACTAAGGGCGGAGTTTCAACGCTCTTATACATATTTTTGTTCATCAACCACTCACGCGATCTCAGTTTGAACACATTTAGATTCTTCTATAGGGTCTAGGCTAACCTTAACCGTGAGCACACTGTAGTCTTCTTCGCTCGTCTTTGAGCTTGATTCAAGCTAAATGTCTTGCAGAATGTTTCAGTGGACATTAAGATGACCCCACAGACTTTGCTTGCAGCATGGAAGAATCACACAAGTGGAATACGGATGTCTCACAATTGCAGCTCACAGGCCCACGCCGCAGAGAAGTTCACACCGATCTTTCTCATTGACACGCGTTGATGGAGGTTGGCAATATAAGGCCGTCGTTTGATTCGACCTTCTCTCTTTACTTCTACTTGCTTCACTGGTTCTGACCTGTAACTTCAAGTGACAGCTGGGCGACGCCAAAGCACGAAATTGTACACTCGAACAAATCTGGAATACCTGGATTTGCTCTCACGAGGTTTTGCTTGGATTCGAAACAGTGACCACTTCCAAAGCCTCTTGCGGTCCCCTCCCACTTCGATTACTCCGCCTTAGAACTCATATCCTGCTTTCGAACTGGATTAGCCATGTCTCCTCATATGCATCTTGCCATCTCTCCTTCAATATCAATTTGTCCCTGGCACTCGTGTCATTCTATGCCCAATTAATCATTTCACCTCAATTTGGTACGAACGTTTCTTTCCGACTTCAACCCCTTTGCGAGAATGATAGTGTCTTTCTTCGGCGATCAGTGCATTTTCCAATGGACACCACTCGTGTCACAATGTTTCGATTTGCATTTCACGTCTCCCATCGACGTTTTATGGGGCACTTGGAGGTGTTAACCCTATGCTACGTTCTGTTAGGGATCTCCAGACATGTCACGAATCACGTTGGATTCTACCGTTGATGAATGTTCAGTTGGTAATTTTTCGAAAAAGATCGTGACGAATTTCATTATTTACGATCCCTCATGAGATCGCTTCAAATTGGATTCTTTCACCTAATCAAGGTTTCGATCTCTGTTTCTCGAGACCCTATTTAGATGATCTCGTGTACTAGGGCCCCATGGAATTTGATCACCGTTGAAGAACTTCGTGGCCACACCTTCGAGCTACGATTTCTCCGAGTATAGCTTTGGCGTTCGATGCTCACTTGGCCAACTGATGAACCTTGCTTCTGTGCGACAATGAATCTGATCCTTCCACATAATGCTTACGCTGGGCCGGCTCTGTCACCTCTTTGTCGCCATCCCATTCGATGTTCATTATGCACTGGTCCTTGAGTTGTGGCCCGACTAACAATTGCCCCCTAATGTGATGCGAGTATTCCGCTAATCCCGTCCTGCGATGTGACACCTCTACAAAAGTATATCCTATCCTGCGAGGCGCAATTTCCGATGAACACAACTCCTTTCATCGCAATCATCAAGGGAATTTACATTCCGCGCGATTCGGTACACGGACCCTCAATTGTTTTCTCCTCGCATCTTTCGTGAACTCTCTTGGACTTCGCCGCACTTTGCACTGACACCTACCTGATGTGCTTGCCTCGTAATTTGCTTGGAAAGATCATCTTGAAATTCGCTGGCTTCCGCGAACGACATCGTTTGGCGACTACTCAAGTTCACTGATCTATGGCGCAAATGCATCTCCTGTGTCCATCTCAGCAGCGATGGCGAATCTCGATACTGTCGAAGCACCCTCTCCAGGCCTTAGATTGTTAGCTATTATCCTTTCAACTGGTGTGCGAGTGCGCGTGGCTGCATACTTTTAGGCTTGTGCGCTCTCCGCATCTGGCCTTACCGATGATTTTATCTCGACAGCCAAATATTCTCACCAACACGATGTTCTGCCCAAAGGTATAAATATTGGATTTTCTAATTGCACAGGGACACGCGTGAGTTCGCATGAGCCCCAACGTATATGTTGATACAGAAAGCCTGACATGCGCATTGGCTTCTCCGCGGAGTTCTCCTTTTGTACCAGTTCGTTTGACGGAGTGTGAGTCTGCAAATATAATGCCCTCTCAAAACTTAGGATGGCGAGCTTATGACACAAGCATTCCAAACACTCAAAGGACTCTACTCTGGAGCTCAAAAAAGAACAGTTCCCCTTTACTTGGACAGTCCGATATATCTTAGTTTGTGATGCACGGATGAACCAAGTACCAAATAGAATCGAATATTGATCACACTTCAGGACTTGAAGCTTGATGCATTGATGGCTACATCATGGGCTAGCTACTGCTGGTATCATATTTTTTGTATTTAGTCAAAGGGCATTCTTAAGTTCTTAAATTCTCATTGGCCTGTGGAGTCACAAAAGTTACGTCACGTCACGTATGTGACATCTCAATATTGCGGCGAATCTGACCTCGCTTCTAGTGAACGCGCGCAGCCATGGTGTACCATAATCTCAAGGGTGAGTGGTCCTGAATGATAGCTTGGAATTGTTGACTGAAGCATTCAGACAGCCCTGATCAAAGGA
Source organism: Suillus brevipes Sb2 (assembly GCA_011800875.2). NCBI lineage: Eukaryota > Fungi > Basidiomycota > Agaricomycetes > Boletales > Suillaceae > Suillus > Suillus brevipes. Next base: position 14,693 of record JRHT02000182.1, on the reverse strand, counting down.
ATAAGGGCCTGCAAGGTAGATCTTTCAAATCCACGGTCTTGAAGTCACCTTAGTAGACTCTTGCAGACCGTCGCAGATGAGCGGGCCCTTATCCAGCAGGAATCAGCCGCCATCCGGGCTTCGTTCAGAGAGGAAGATGTTTACGCACGACATAACAACATTGCAAAACTGCTGTACATCCACATGCTGGGGTCGCCCGCCCATTTTGGTCAGATAGAATGTCTGAAACTGGTCGCAAGCCCCCGATTCACGGACAAACGCCTTGGATATTTGGGTATCATGTTACTTTTGGACGAGAATCAGGAGGTCCTGACTCTCGTTACCAATTCGTTGAAGAAGTATGTGTCATATGTTTATGATCCGCTATTTTTGAATTGACTCTCGCAGTGATATGAACCACTCAAATATGTATGTCGTTGGTTTGGGACTCTGCACATTCGCAAACATAGCTTCGGAGGAAATGTCGCGAGATTTGGCAAATGAGATAGAAAAGCTTTTGGGCTCAAGTAACACTTACATTCGCAAAAAGGTGCGCACACTCCCTATCCACATCGTGTTTCGTGTCTTAGACTAAAATGTACTCCAGGCTGCCTTGTGTGCTCTTCGCGTCATCAAGAAGGTCCCTGACCTTACTGATCACTTTATCTCGAAAGCCAAGAATCTTCTCACTGATCGAAACCACGGCGTGCTACTCACAGCAATAACACTTACCACCGAAATGTGCCAGATCGACGAGAATTGTCTGAATGAATTCCGGAATGTGAGTGCTTTCTCTGGTGCTAGCAAGCTTATTATTCACGTGCTCGCAGGCTGTGCCGCTACTTGTTCGTAACCTAAAAGCACTGGTCACCACCGGATACAGCCCCGAGCACGATGTCTCTGGTATCACAGACCCATTCTTGCAAGTCAAAGTCTTGCGATTGCTTCGTCTACTTGGCAGGGGTGATGCGCGTGCCAGCGAGACCATGAATGATATCCTGGCGCAGGTTGCAACTAACACTGATTCGACCAAGAACGTCGGGAATTCAATATTATATGAAACTGTCTTGACGATCCTTGAGATCGAAGCGGATTCTGGTCTACGCGTCATGGCTATTAACATTCTTGGCAAGTTTTTGGGTAACCGGGACAATAATATTCGGTCGGTTACAATAACATTCTGAAGGTATATTCACTGACTTTGCACAGTTATGTTGCTTTGAACACTTTGAATAAAGTGGTCGGAATGGATACCAATGCAGTTCAACGGCACAGAAATATCATCCTAGACTGTCTGCGGGACGGCGATATATCCATCCGGCGGCGTGCTCTCGAATTATCATATGCGCTCATCAATGAACAGAACGTGCGGATCCTCATTCGCGAGCTGCTTGCTTTCCTTGAGGTCGCGGATGACGAGTTCAAGCTTGGCATGACAACACAGATATCACTTGCTGCAGAGCGATTCGCTCCAAACAAACGGTGGCATATCGACACTGTACTCAGGGTGCTCAAGTTGGTAAGTGGGTTCTCTAACATCAAAAGTATTCATTCACTCAAGCTCATGTCAGGCCGGAAACTTTGTCCGCGAGGAGATCCTCTCTGCTTTTATACGTCTTGTCGCTCATACCCCGGAGCTGCAAGCATACACATCGTCCAAGCTGTATACTGCTCTCCAGGATGACATCTCACAAGAGTCACTAACATTGGCTGCTCTGTGGGTAATCGGTGAATATGGCGATGTGCTCTTCGACAGTGGCGTTGTGGACGAGGACCAGCCCAAGCAGGTCAGTGAGAAGCTTTGCCTCTGGAATTGAGAATTGATGATTTGCTTCGTTTAGATCACCGACAAGGACCTTTTGGATCTCCTGCTTTCCACCCTAGACTCGCCCTACGCAAACTCCCTTACTCGTCAATTCCTCATGGCAAGTATCACGAAGTTAGCCTCCAGACCGACGACAAGTTCGCCGCAACAACAGCGAATTGCCGAGGTTCTCGCCATGTACACCACTAGCCCAGAGTTGGAATTGCAGCAACGCGCTGTTGAATTCGCAAGTTTGTTCACCTTGGGTGATTTAAGGAGTGGCGTCCTAGAACGGATGCCACCTCCAGAGCTCAAAGCTACTGTAATGGGCATTGGTGTGTAGACTCTGAAATCCGACTTGACAATGTTCTGACGTTCTCTCAGTCAGTGAAAATAAGCCTGTTGGGTCCACACAAGGTGGGAAGGATGCCGATCTTCTTGGCGATGAGGTAGCACCGCCGACGCCTGTTGTCAATGGCCAGACACACAACAATCAGGACCTCCTTGCAGAGATCTTCGGCAGCAGTCCCGCTGCTCCGTCCCAAACCCCCGGTCGCACACCCTCCATTTCACCACAACCCCAGAAGAGCAGTGTCCAAGACATTCTTGGTTTGTTTGACTCTTCCCCTTCCCCGGCGTCGCCTGCTCCTGCTCCTTCCACTGCCGCTTTCGCCACATTCTCTCCACAACCACAGAGCCAGGCACCTCCCCGGGCCTCTCCGCAGCAACAACACCCGCCAGCACCACGGTTAACCTCTTATACCGCCTATGAGAAACAGGAGCTCAAGATTACCCTTACGCCTCAAACCTCAGCTGCGCGACCAGGTGTCGTCAACATCATGGCCCGCTTTCAAGTTTCCGGTTCGAACGCTGCTACTGGGCTTAATTTCCAAGCCGCTGTTCCAAAGGTAAGGATCAAGAGTCAACAAGCTGGTGATCCCACTGAGCTATTGTACAGTCACAGCAACTGCAGATGCTTCCCATGTCAAATTCCGATGTTCAGCCAGGTACCACGGAAACTCAACAAATGCGTGTGATGGCGCCGCCTGGTGTACGTATCCCTTGTTTCCTCATGTTGACATCGCTTTTTAATTTTTATACAAAAGTCCAATATACGGCTACGGCTACGTATATCATATACACTCGCTGGTCAAGCAGTCCAAGACCAGGTAGATTTCTCGGGTTTCCCGCCAGGGTTAACAGGTAGTGGTTAGCTTGTGGTTAGGATGTACGGTATTCGTTATCTAAGCTGTCGCGCACAGTGCTAGTGATGATCAGTATTTGGAACACACTTGGTCTATATGTTGCATACCCAGCAGAATAAGGATGTTACCGACTATCCCCGAGCTTTATCACGACAAGAACAAGAGGCAGCACCTTAGATACAAATGGATTTAGCTCAGTCTTAATCGTAATAACACACGATTTGCTCACTGTGCTGAATGTCCTGAGACCATGCCAATTGTTGAATCGACAAGGGATCTTCACAGTACACACGTAAGTTTGGGAGTTCAACAGGAGGCAAACACGTACCGTCCCTAAGCCACACGTCAACTGGAGGAGGTTGCCTTTCACGAACAGGGGGATCTCTCAGCAATTCCAAGGTCTTGAGACGAGGGCAACGGTTGATAATAGCAATGGCAATGTTTCTTTCAGCTTGAGATCCCTCGAGGTCCCACTTCACTCCCCAGTGGATATGTTCCAGCGTCGGGAACAATGCTACCCACCCAGCTAATGCGGCAGTGAAACTAGGCGAGGGCAACTCCTCATTTTGGCCCTTCCAAATAATCGTGAGGGATGCAATGGGCGGCATCACCCTCTCCGAATCTGCACTGCTCTGTGACAGCAGCCAAGACGCGTGTTCCGTCTTGAATGCTATTGAGGTCACGTAAACTTTGTCTCTAGCTACCATCGCGTCGAGACAGTCGTTCAAGGAAGAGATGTAACCATCCGCATCAGGGTCGCTGATGTTTATATGTTTCAGAATTTTGAAACCAGGTTGAAGACGGAGGATGTGCCCGATGTCATTCGGCAATCCCATGAGTGTCCTAAGTTTGGGGAGGGCATTAATGGTGAGGACCGATTTATTCTGTGCGTCATTGTCCTCCAAGGAAAGGCCTTTCGTGGTCAGTGAGGTGAGCCCGCTATGACGTCGCAGAAACTGTGTCAAACATTGGAGCGACAATGAATTGGAGGAAATAACAAATTCTCGAAGGTGGCGAAGGCGGAGCATTGACAGGATATGGGTCCACTTCGGCGCATTGCGAAAGCGAAGATTAAGTGTTAGCGAAGTGATGGAAGAATCATTGAGTGTCCGAATGGTCCATGTGCTCATAAATGGCGCGAAGAAGTAGTCAGTTGAAAGGTTGACCGTCTTCAATGTGGTCAGGGAAGGCGTTATTGTTATCCAGTAATTCTCATCACGTTTGTGACGGCGAAACAATTTCCTGCAAAATTTGGCAACAGTCTGCGTAGTAATAAGCAAGCAAGTAGAAGAAGGGAGTAAGACGACAAACTTACATCCACAGTGCTCACCACGCCTTCTAAGCGCAAAGCGCGGGTCAGATCTGTTACTCCTGGAACCCATGCTCTGTCTGTGTGCCCCCCAGTTATGAGCATGTCTTCGCATCCCTGTTTCTTGATGACAATCATTAGATCTATGAGTCCGAATATGATATGTCTTGAGTATGGCTCCATGCCACGCCCAAAGCGTAAGTGGAGGTTGCGGAACGGCTCCAACTTTGAGATGAAGCGTGTAAGAAACCTGAGTTGGGTGTAATTGTTGACAGTGCAGCAGACAGAATTACATTTCTTCACCCAGAGTGCCAACAAAAGCCCGCGTAATGCAGCTATAGTTGGCTGGCAGATACTGGCAGGTGCGGTCGTCGGGGCATTGACGCCGGCGAACCGATCGAAGTAGACGGTGAGTGCAGAAAAATGGAGCTGCTTTGATACTGTGCAAAGCACTAGAAGTTCCTCATTTGCTAGATTCTTGGATATGTGACATAGGAGTTCGCTTGGAAGGTCCAAAAGACAGTGCATCGTCGCGGTTGCGATAGAGTGAGCACACAATGCGGACGCGGCATCGATTTCAATGCCAGCCATGCACCTTACTTAGCTCACACTGCCACTACACGGACTCATCCATGCATGCATCTTCTATTGCCCACGCTGTAAACCCTGCCATTGAATGTGTAGTCAGGCCGTGCTATTTATGCTTGGTCTAGCGCAGGCCTCAGATACGGCGAACAACCATATCCAGAAATCGCTCGTTGCAGCATCTTTGGACCACCAGAGCTCTTTAACAACTTAAAGATAGTGATACAGAAGCGGCTTTATTGGGTTTGCCTGCGGAAGACGTTGCATCATCTTTTTTCACAGGCACATCACAGCCTGAGCGCCTTGGGAGGGCAGATCTATCCGAGCAATGCACACCGTTCCAGCCGCATCAATTAATACTAGCACAGACTAGTACACCATATTTCCATCGCTTCTCAATACTTGGACCCCAAAGATAACAAGAGTAAGGTTTTGTCCGCATTCGTCCCTCAAACTAGTGGTAATAATATAACCACTAGCCGTACTAATAACCAAGCATGCCGAACTCTGAACCAGTTTCCTGATCCTCCCATCAGACATGTTACAACTGCCTGACATTCTCCTTTCTGATAGCACACAGCTTGTCCTCGGTGCTGCAGCTTGTCTCGGGGCAGTCACATTAGCAATTATTGCTCGGGCCCACCTTCATAAATCAGAGAGCGGCCTCCCTCTCCCGCCTTCTCCTCCCACTTGGAGACTACGGGGACACTTCTTACCCCCTCGCAAGTAAGGTTTTACGCGTAAATTGTGCTTTTCTAATGCTAATCGTGTCCATTGTTGCTCAGTCCGTTTCTCACTGTAGCGGGATGGATTGACGAGTATGGTCCTCTAGTCACTATTCGCACAGGAACTGAGAAAATCATCGTTATCGGCCGTCACAAGGTTAGTCCTTCCAAGCTGAGCTGTCATATCAAGGATCACTATTCTGCGGCAGGCCGTGATCGATATCATGGAGAAACAGGGTGGATTACTAGCTGATCGTCCTCACCTCATTGCTGCTGGGGAAATGCTCAACGGTGGACTTTCCATCCCCTTGGCTCCTGTCGGGGAAAGGTGGCGTCGGATGCGTAGGTTTGTTGTCCGCGACCCTTCAAAGCTAGGCCATAATCTTACTCTTAACGTGACGCAGAGCACTTCATACGCATTTCCAGCCTAAAGCAGCTGAGGAATATCAGCCCCTGCAGGTGGCATATGCGAAGAACATGGTCCTTAACATTCTCGAAGATTCATCCAACTTCCAGAACCATGCGGCAACGTGAGCGCTGTCCTTATTTGGTGTCATTATACTGAAGGATATTTCTGTAGTTACTCTGCTACGACAATTATGAAAGTTGCATATGGCAAGACTACGCCCACATCCGCGACCGATCCTGAAGTCATACAGGCCCTGCAGCACGTCCAGAGACTCCGTACAGCCCTGCGCCCTGGTGCTTACCTGGTAGACTCAATTCCGTGGCTCAAATATCTCCCTTGGTATGGCCAGGAATTAAAGCAGCAGCATGAGAGGTGCAAGCAGCTCTACACCGATGAGTTAAACCGCGTGAAATTTCAAATTGTACGTATTACCTTGCCTAACTCCACGTGACGCCTGAATTGATTAACCAACAGCAGAACGATGTAAATGTCGGCCCTTCGTTCGGGAAATATATGCTAGATAATGTCCATGACCATGGCTTGACGGTAATGGAGATGGCTTTTCTTGCTGGCTCCTTATTTGCAGCAGGATCTGATACGGTAAGGTGTCTTAGTTTTTCCTGCCGAAGATATGTGATTACAAGCGGGTGTCAGACTACTGCTGCAATATGCACCGTGCTCATGGCTGCCGCATGTTTCCCCGAGGAGCAAGCTAAGGTCCAGGCCGAGCTTGACGCAGTCATAGGAAAGCAGCGAGGTAGCTTATTACATTCTACAGCTTTATCGGGTTTTAAAGGATGCCTCTACTAAAGTACCGACCTTTGCTGACGAACACGCCCTTCCTCGTCTTCACTCTTTCATCTCTGAGGCTTTGAGATGGAGACCTTTGGTTCCCAATGGCGAGTTTCTTCATTGTTGGTCTTGTACCTGAAATTTACAATTTCTGCACCGCAGGGTTGGCTCACCGAACGACCAAGGAGGTGATTTGGGCAAGTGCTTCTTCGAACAATTTATTGCACGAATGAGAATTTGGCCTTTTAGGAAAATTATTGTATTCCAGCTGGGACTACGGTATTCGGTCACCATTGGTAAGCCATGAGCCTTCAAGATACGAAAGACCTGACGCGTACCGCTTCAGGTCCATCTCGCGAGACCCAGACGTCTTCCCCGAGCCTCACGTATTCAAGCCTCAGCGTTGGATTAATGACGAAGGTGGCATGAGGGACGATCTCAAGTTTTTCGTCTTCGGGTTTGGTCGACGGTGAGTGAGTGTCTATTCTGGCATTCTTTCTCTGACTTTCTGGGTTTCAAGCGTATGCCCGGGTCAGCACCTTGCGAATAGGTAAAGATCTCCTTCCTCACACGTAATCTTCCAAGTTCATTTCGGGTGGCACAGGTCAGTATTCATTAACTCGCTCCTTATTCTTTGGGCCTTCCGTCTGGTTCTGGATCCTACAAGGCCGCTGGATGACATGGGGTTCATGAGCGGGGTGTTTGAAAATGCCCAGCCGTGTGTTATCGAGTTTAGGACAAGGCTTCCCAAAACGGAGCTCAAGCGCATGATGCACAATGATTCAGATATTGCATGAGGCATGAGACCTTGTACCACACGATTTACACCAAACATTCATCAACTGTTCTCATAATATATCAATTTTCAGACCATCCCATCACTGAATTGGCTAGAAGTTTTACTGCAGTGCTTCACTTGCTGTTTCAAGTTGATAGTTGCTTCATGAGCGGCATCCATCTCTGGCCGATGATCTTCGTGCACTGCCTGACAGTGAAGGCACTTGGTGGCACATGAGGTCTAGTCACCAGTACTTGTGCTGATATAGGCTTCAAGTTGGCATCTGTCAGAGACCTGGTGGAGTTTTGCTGCAAGATCCTACCTTCAAGCTGCAGCAATATCCAAGGGCTTCCTCTAAGACCTTCAGGCCGAGCGCTGCGTAGTACCAAAACATATTCCTGACTAAGTTAGCTGTGCCGCAGAACTCCGATAAGGCCTGAGACCAGCCATCTAAAATGCAAGGGATAGCTGGGGAGCATTTAAGAATTACGGGGACCTAGACCTTTAGCATGCAATACCACGAGGGAACTGGATGTTCATGAGAGACTAACGAAAATGAAGCATAGACTTTCGCGCACATCAAAATTATGAAGGGAATCCTGAATATCGACATTCTCTGTACGCACATTCTATACAATCTAGGAAAATGGAGATGATGCAATGCATCAGCAAGTGTGATGCACAAAACCAACTGTGTTACATGTTGTACTATAATCGATGGGTCTCTTCGCAGAAAGCCACTATCGTACTACCACGTCAATACACGAAATCGTGCATTAGCTGGTAAGAGATGAGCACCCAAGAGCCACATCTACAGGGGATGAGAAACCTTTAGTTAATAGACAAGAAACATCACTCGAAAATACGAACATTATACAGCAAGTAGGTTGACCGGTCACAAATTTCGTCGCGGAAGAGAAAGCACCGCAGTCCGACCACAAAGCCTATAGATACAAATATAACGCTGCAGAGAGGTCCCAGACTCCAAATGGAGGAGAGGGCAAGAGAGAGTAGCGGGAGCACGCAGAGCATATATACACGGGATCCTTCGGGAGCTACAATCGGCAGAGTTTGTCGTCCTGACATGCGGTCACCCTTTGCGTCTGCGAAGTCTTGCGCATGAATTGTCATAAATATGACAAGCGCGCTACAAGCAAGTGCTGTTGTACTCGTTCCGTCGAGGTAGGATTCCCCCGCTAAATTATCAATCTGATCAGCTTAAGATTATCCAAAGAGAGAACTGCCTACACAGGACCAACGTGGCACCGATCTCGAAAGTCGCGTAACCCCCCACATTGCACAAATTCTTAAAAACGGGATGGTGGCTGAGACCAAAATCGTCATGCACAATCTCGACAACAGTCAATAGCGCACTGGATATCAGCACGTTGACGCTGAAAAGAGATGAAAGACCCAAGCAGAATACCATCAGTTTCCAGCGTAATGCACGACAATCCCTGACACTAATGCGCCCAGACGGCACAGGACGCCATGGTTTGTTCATCACATCTTCATGCGCGGAGTACGTTTGGTTAGAGACATTGGCTTGTAGTAGATGGAACCAGACCCAGCACAATGCTTGGGTTAGGGCTAGCGGGTTGCGACGAGGAGATAAAACAAGTGCGAATGTGATCTACAACGGGAAAATCAGTGTCGCGCACTAATAGATATTTATAAAATAAATACCACCGGGAAGAGTAATGTCTTGTAGTCAGATCTGGTGAAAAGCCAAACAGTCTTGAAGTGTTGTAGCGCACTACGCAATGTGACCGCTGCGAAGGACATGCCCTTCCCAAGTATGTATTGAGGAATCTGTCTCGCCGCTCATCATTATAAGGCGAAATAGAGACCATTTCATCACATAACGGTGGTGGTGATCACGGAATCATCGTCTGGTGACCAAGTTGGTGTAGCAAATATCAACTTCCGCAAATTGGCTTTAGTGGAAAACCGGCTGTAGCATTAGATACCCTGAGAGTCACGGTGTAGCCTGTTGGGCTGTGTGATTGTAAGATCTGTAAACTTGCAGGGGCGTGCCAGTGATGAGATCAATATTGTCCTATTGTTTGAAATCCTCTGTCAGATCAAAAAGGGTAGCTGGGGCGTGCGTACGTGTGTCGGCTGTACGCATCTGTGAGCGAGGTGCCACCACGAAAACGTTGCAAAATGTACGTTTCAATATTAGGTGGGTCAGAGCAACACACAATTATCCCGAGCGCAAAAGATCCATATGCTAGTTCTGTAATGGTGATTTTGCCGTGAGATTAAATAATGTCAAGCATCTTTTGGGCAGCGGTTGGCGGCGATTCTAAGCTGAGTTGTCTCGGACTTCAATTCCAGCATTTCCCAGAACGGTTGACACTAACCCTGAAGCTTGAAGTGCGCTGATAGCAGTGCATATGAGCGGTGGGCATCGTGATCATATTATAAGGCGAATTTGTTCTGCCAGATAAAGAAGGTGATCATATGCATCATGCGACCTGCAGCGCTGGTCACGATCATCTCGGACCCTTAATGCTAAGCACGAATGCGTCTTCTAACACGAAACGGCTCCCTGAGCTCTACCTGGACTCTAGAACGGTTTAACGACGCAGCGCTCGTATGCAAGTATTTTACTAGGTATTTTCCTGTTGCTAATCGGCATTACATGTTTGGTCAGGCCTGAGCGCTCTGAAGCAAAAAAAAAAGTTGGCTATGCCCGTACTAGTAGGATCTAGTGATGTAAAACAAATTCTGATTCTCCGCTGCCTTCGTGATGCTTCTCACAACTTTTCGTATGGAATTACATTGAGGACTTCAATGTGAGAGTCTATACATGATGCCGGTCGCAACTGAAACACCGCGTTTCAAAATATTTTGCAATCAATCAAATCCTCACTAGCAATCGCGACCAGCAGCTGGCAGACCATTCAGTCATTTTAGACGTAGAACCAGTACCCCGGACATGTCAAATAGCCGTAGATTGTGTACAGCCGGTCGATGGCCGACAGTAGTAGATATGTGTAGACATGGTACTGGCCCATCCCAATTTTCTCTGACTGACTCTATGTAAGGTTGGTTCTGGCCGAGAGAGCTGTAATCAGAACCCTGTATCAACAGTGCTGGCCAGCTATGCAGAGCCCTATCTGGCCAGAGCACAAATACTGGGTATGGCCCTTGTGGCCTTGACAGCATAATACTGGCCAGTCCTGCTGTTACATATGGCATGCCAATCATCCAAGCCCCTGTAGCAGGAGGGCTGGCCGGATATCTTTAGATGTCAGATGGATGGTATGGCTGGTTCTGGCTGCATTTGTATTTCTGGGCCAAACCGTAGTAGCTGGGCTGGCCGTCTTCCCAACACCCGTGCTGGCCGGGTATGAATACATCAGCATACCAGCTTACTGATCACTTCCTATGTGTAGAGTAGGTCTGGCCAGCATGACATGCTGTAGTAGTGGGTCTGGCTGGCTGCGCAGCTCCTGTTCTGGCTGGACATGAAATTCATCAGAGCACCGGCCTGACTTGTCACTATGTGGTGTAGAGTTGGTCTGGCCGGCTTGCATCTCTTCTAGTAGTTCTGGCCAGACAATTATAATGGCAGCACACTGGCCAGAGTGATGTCTACCCGTACGTAGAAATGGTCTGTCCAGCCTGTATCAGTGGTTCTGGCCGCAATTCATTTCATGTAACTATTACAGGACAACCTCACCCTCTGGACTTCAGACATGCAGGACTCAGGTACGTTATCTTCCTCCCCATTTAATTTTCTTAGCTGGCTCACAGAGAAACTAGATACTACATATGAGGCTGAGGCTGCAGTCGACAACTAGAGGTTCACCTTTACCTTTTTTTTTTCTTCCGATCTTTATATCTGGTCACCCACTATCTCCCATCAGTGCGATGTCTGATAGTTTGGGTCCTTGACACTTCTCTTGCATTTCCTTGAGATACTGATAGCTGCTGGTCGGCTGGCACTTCAATATATAGATAAATGTGTATTGCTCAAGTGTTCAACAGATCTAAGACACAAAAAACTTCAAGCGACGTATTGATGTGAGACATACAAACGAAGTGACAGACATGCTAAGGTATCATGGCTTTCTTGGAGGGCAGCCTAGCTCTGGAAGATCGGCGGATCTCATCAGTCTTGGTGATCTTGTTTGGCTTACTCGATCCACCTGACTTGCTCCTTTTTTTCCCCTTCACCTCTACAGTCACCTCTGGCTCCAGCTCCAGCTCTGGCTCGACATTGGCATTGTGGTCATCATCAGTGCCCTTTGTCTCCAAAATTTCCCTCTCAAGGGACTCATTTGCCTCCGCAAGACGCTTCGTCTCCTCCTCCAGCAGCCGCTTCTCCTCCTGAAGCCTCTCCATATCCATCATCAACTTCTCCTTTACCTTTTTCTCCTCCTCCAACTTCCGCAAATCTTCTTCTAACTGCTGCTCGGTCTCCTCGTCAAGCTCCCTTTGCGTCTCCTCCTCTGCCATTTTCTTCTCCCCAACAGGGGATGAGTGAGTTGAATCTGTGATGCCATTGTTAGCACAGGCATCGGCAAGAATCATGTCGCCGTTGTGCTCACCCTGCCGTCCCTTAACTACCCGGAGAATCCTGCCCCTGACAGCGTCAACTGCATTTTCAACAAGGGTAAGGATATTGATATCCAAGACCGAGTTGCCAATGTAAGAGGGGGTGTTCTGGGGTGCGTCGTCTTCCTCATGCTCAATTGAACGCTTACATTCTCTAAGTAATAAGCCAAGACCAAGAGTGACCCGCATTCCTGAGGACATGGTGGTGATCTTGGCAGATGCGACTGTCTCCAAGAATGTCTCCACTGTGCCAAGTTGGGTGTGAACAGCATCAGGAAGGTACGATCCTTCCCAAGACCATGTTGCCCAGGCGGGCCAGCCCTGTTGCTGCTCAGAATTGGGTTGCTGGACTGCATGAGTAACAAGTTAAGTTCATTCTATGACGACCTACCTTCTTCAAGTCTTTGATTCCTTCAACTAACAGCAGGTATCCTGCGAGATTGCTAAGGGACTTCAAGAACCTTACACGTTCCTTGATGGGAACTGCAGCTGGTGCACCTTCCTGAATACTGGAAGGACGAGCGGCCGGCCCTCCTGTACGACCCGCAGAATCTTCTGCATCCGGATCCTCTTCTGAAGAATCACTGTCGGCCGGCCTCATTGTACGTGCCATGGGGCGCGTACTGGCCGACACTTTGGGGGCAGAAGGACGAGCGGCCGGCCCAGCTTTACGTCTGGCAGAGGCTGTTGCAGCCGATTCTTCCTCTGAAGAATCGTAGTCGGCTGGCCTCATTGTATGTGACGTGGGGCGCGTACTGGCCGATGCTTTGGTTGTCGACTTCACCGAGGATGGCTTGGCTGAGATAATAGGATCCAGGTCTTCGTCCTGGGTTTCCTTGTAGTCCATGGTTTTGTTCCCCTGATAGGGAACCGCATTCTCCAGGCTTGCTTTGCTCATATCGCTAAGCTTGCCTGAACGGAAAATAATCAGCTTTTGCTTAGCTGCGCGTCTGACTTCCCAATGATCCCATAGCTTGGTAATATCCTCCGCCCTCAAGTGAGAAGGGTCCCTTAGGAAGAATTCCTTTGGGAGGCAATTCAGATCCAAGTACAAACTTGGCTTGGCGACAACCTCACGCCAAGGTACTGGCTTGTTACTCTTAGTGAAGACCTCTGCCCAACCGACTGTAAGTCTTATGAAAGCAAATTAAACTAACATCAACTCACTATATGACGCATGGAAGATACGACGGACTAATTCTTGCTGTCCTCGGGCGTTGATGCCAGCACGTGAAGGGAGCTTTGCATAGCCTTTCTTGTCAAGGACAAGTTCAGGCAACTGGTACTTCGTATCGTCATCCTCCTCATCTGAGTCGTCGCCGTCGTCATTATCGGGGTCTTATTATTCTTTAATTAAAATTACAATCAATACAATAATGAAACTCACAGAATTCCAACTTAGACCACTCAGCAAATTTTTCGAAACCATCAGACGTCCATTCCTTGCAGCCTCGAGAACTTTGTGTGAACGGTTTTTTGCTATTCAAGGGCTTAGACTCGTGGCTGGAGAACAATAAAACCGAGTTAATTTACTGCAACAAGAGAGTATTAATTTTACACTCACACGGCGACACTTAAAGTCTGATCCGATTTTTTTTTGTGACTAACAAGCATGACAATCCGACACCCCATAGTACGACGAATTTGTTCTGTAAAATCCTCCAAGACTCTCTTGAGGTTTCTCTTCCGATACCTGCCAGTATACTCAGTTATCGGAGACAGCAAGTAGAGAATACAACCACGTACATGGCCTGCGATTCTAATGGAGCACCTTCATCATTCCACTTTTCCTTCGCATCCTCTACCTCCTTCCGTTGAGCATGGCTCATATTGTTGAACCAGTCCCTCGCATTTCCTGTACGGAATTTAATTGACTGTTTTACCCCTAACTTTGATTGTTTCTCCTTGTCATATTCATCCATTTCCACCTTAAAGAGCTTCTGCGCGACATCCCAATCAGTAAGTTCCTTCTTGTAGAATCCAGCATCCTTTGGGCGAGCTGCCGCCTCCCTCTCCTCAGGGGACACAGCACAAGTGTCCTGGTCCTGTTCATCTCCAAGGATATGTTCTTCAGCTTCTTTATCATCCTCATCGGTCAAGAATTGTAGATAGTAGCGCCTGATAGCCTTGTTGTATCCAGTAAAATAAGTACAATTATATATCAAATAAATGATACGAACCTTTTTCAAAGACTTCGGCAAGTCAACAGGATCCTCCAGTAAACCATGACTTGTGACAATCTGATTGCGTATTGTCTTCAAAATACTTTGACGTGATTCTGGTGAAGCAGAAACAAAGTCATCCTGGTTGCGGGCTAGTATTGCCTCGAAAGATTTGTACCATTGATCCATGACAAGATTTTAGTGATTTAATTAGAAAAAGCAATGAGAGCTAGGTGAAAGATTTGCGACACGTAGCCAACAGTCGGCCGCTCATTGAGTTATTTTTTCCAAACGCGATCACGTGACATTTTCACGTCACGCGACACGCGTCAGAAATCAACAAACCTGTCAAGAATGAAACAACTAAAACAACTAA
>JRHT02000181.1:2049-77945 GCA_011800875.2 Suillus brevipes Sb2 | reverse complement strand
GCCACAACGGTAAGTCGAATCGCAAGTTGCACTGGACGCTGTTTACTCAGGCTCTTGTACAAGTCCCCAACAGTCAATCCCCAGACAGAGTTGCTTAAGTGCAGCGTCCCTATCTGGCCGACGCAGCTTCGGCGGTACACCGAAATGACGCTACCGTGAGTGTGTTACTACTAGTGTGAACTCAAATACTGACTTGATTGAACAGGGAATTTCCAAGTCCCAACTATAATGTGGAGGAGATGCAGATTGATTTTGCTCGGTTTGTTTTCCCCGTTTTCGGTAGCGATAATGTTGTTTTGACCGTGGTATCGACAGTCGCGAATTGCGTGGGGATTGGGAAGAGTTTGTTCATCCGTCAGGAGCTACGTATACTACTATAATGCGAAAAGTGTGAGTACTGCCTGGTCTTGGAACTTTACGAGTTATATACTCACTTTATGGGACTGTAGAGAACTTACGCTGGCATGAACTTGCGGGCTTGTTCGGATGGACAGCTCCAGAGGCTAATCTTGAGTATTGGATAACTCTCTAGGACTACCCGTCTAACAGGATATAGTGGTTTTAGTTCGTCGAGCCGATCTCAGTCAGAGGGATTGAGAATCTATGCCCACTTGTGTTTGTGGTACCCGACAGAATCACCCATCATTACCTGATAGAACTCGTCGGTTGATCTGTCTATCCTGTCTTCATGTCCATGTGTGCCGTTATGTCTTTACAACCTATATGGGACTACCTTACAATATTTATGTTTATCGGCCCATTCTATGTGCTCTAGTTATTGCCTATTGTGCGTAGGACTCGAACTCGAAGCCTATTCTTCCGGTGACCCATCATCTCGAGCTCTGCAAGCCAACCAGAGAAACATTCTCTCCCGGTCATCCGTCATGGTCTAGGATATATCTATCATTGTCATTGTCCACTATTGGCCCGCAACGGGATTTGCAAGTCCGTTCACTCGGGATAATCCGGAACTCGGGCAGCTTTGCGACTGCAGTTGAATTGGTGTCACGTAGGCGAGTGCTTTGTATTGCAGCGCCCGAGGAAATTAAATTGAATAATGGACAGAGGCCTTGGCGTTGGAACAATCTGTTGCGGGCTCAATATTTTGGACGTTAGAACAAATGAAAGAAATGATTGCTGAGCTAGCCACTGCAGGTACGCACCCTGTTTTCAATTTGTTTCTTCAAGCTGATGGCTGAGTGACAGAAGAACTTGCGAGAAGCGATGGAGTCATGGAGGAGCAAGGCGTCGCAATCTGTGGTACGTGAGTCTTATAGAAACAGGCCATTTTGAACTTATTTCGTTACACACTGGCAGGTAAATTGTTGCATGTACTCCGTACGTACGCTGTCTCTGTCTCCGATCAGACATTGTTGATTGAGGCACAAACAGGACATCATGAATATCTGAATCACCATGGCCAACCCGAAGCTCGCTTGATGCGAACGCATTCACTAGGCGAGAGGCACAGAGATCTGGAAAATTCTCCTTTCATCAATGCCGTCGCCGTTGTTATGCTCTGGATTCCGATGATGGTGCTCAGGCGACTCCGCAAAATTCACGTTGATGGTCTTGTCAATGGTGTAGACATGAATGCGTTCTTGGACGATTTTATTTCACAAGCTAAATCTCAAACTACGGTTGTAAGTGCTATATTGTAGACCCAGATGAGAGCACTTACCGCTTAGGCTGCTAGGCAAGTGTCATCATGGCAGTTGACGCCAGTATCCTTGCCATCCCAGGTTTAGGTTCAGCACTTGCTACAAAGACGCTATGCTCCATCTCTTTTGTTCTCAGTGCCTACTGTATTATTGCATGCACGATAGCACAACAATTTCGTCACCGAATGCGATCTCTTGACTTTGCGGTTTGGTCATCTTATTTCTACTGTTTGGATCTGATATTAGTGCTTGAATAGACGTATTACCTGCAAGGGAAGACGGCCAACTTTGTGATCATTGCAAGTATACCAAGTCTCTTGTATCTGTCGAGGTGCACAAACTTTCAATCTCAATTATTTGTGTTACTCATAGCAACAGTTTGGCCTTTTCGATCCTTGGATTTCTCAATGGGGTTTTCACAGCCGAAGACGGGTTACCCTTAACTGCGAGGATAGGATGCGGGCTGGGCATCATTGTTGGGACAGGCCTCACAATTCCAATCGCGATCGCTGCTTTAGGTCCTGGGCTGATTCGGCAGTGAGAAATCGAGTCTTTCCTGGTAATTGCATAGGGATAAACAACGTAGATACTTGTTTTTAAAGATAACTAATCGATCGCAACCTGTACATTGTCTCGGTCATAAATTCTAAATATTGAAGGGCTATCTAGAACAGCGTCACAATTGTACATACTGCAGGGGTTTTGCGGGGGTATTTCAACTCTTGATGGTTTATTTTCCTGGGTGTACCATTATTAAGAGCCAGGCCATACTGTGTCGATATTGCGAGGAAACTGTAACTCTTGACGGTTTATATTTCAGGACATATCGTTATTGAGATCTAGGCCATACTACGTCAATATTGCGAGAAAATTGTAACCCTTGACAACAACTTGACAATCTATCTCCACAGACACATCACAACTGTGAGCAACAACAACACTGCACAAATATTACAATGATACTGTAGCTGATTGCATCCAATTGCAAACCGCCAACAGGAAGCCAAACACATACAAGGATGGACCATAATTTTGGAGAGATGCAGGACCTCCTTCAAGTGTTTATCTACCAAATACCACAGTTGTGATACATACAAGTCTTCATCGGAATTGGAGTTTTCTTGAAATTTATTGTATTGCTTTGTCCTTGTGCATGACTTGTGTCTATTTGATTTGATTTTACCAAATTTATCTATTAAAACCAGCTCCAGCCCGATTCCGTGATGGTGCTGATTGTGCGGATGCGATCACACAGACAGGTATTTAACAGTGCGGTGCAACCCATGGTTAACCGTCATTCAAAATCTCCGATGCCTAACCAGTATAAGCCGACTCGTATGCACTTATTTTTGTTCAACGTGTCCAAACTGACAATAGGTTTAGCACCATTGGACGAGATCGCACCTCATATTCTCCGTCTATGGAAGGCACGTCAGAATGATAGGCAAATCGTTCGCACTTTGCGGGAGAAACACATTGACACAGAGCGCTATGGCATTGGGTATGTACTACAATGTTTTATGACGTGCTCACTATCACCATTTAATCTATATCTTTAGGCTCACCAAATTTAGAGAAATACGGGAGAGCATGGGCCTCCAACGTACTCGTCAGCAAGGACATACTATCGAGTCCATCCGTGAAGCTATGATCGATCTCCGCCAAATGTATCCAAAAGCCGGAATACGAGAGGTGATCAGCCTTCTTTTTCATGAAAAGAACATAAGCGTCTCAAGGTTTTTTTTTTTACTCCTTTCACAGTTGTCATGAACTAACTTATAATTGTAGAACGGTAGTCTCCTCATACTTCGCCATCTTCGAGCCTGAACTTGTACGCGAACGCAAGGCTCGGTGTCTCAAGAGGAGGCACTTCTGGGCTGCCGGCGTTAATGACCTATTTGCTGTCGACCAACATGACAAATGGTTAAGGTTTGGTCTCGGTCTTCATACTGGGATTGAACCGTTTTCTGGACGTATTATGTGGATACGTGTGTGGCACTCAAATAGAAACCCGCAGCTGATTTTATCATACTACCTTGATACCATTGAAGAACTCGGTCGTAAGTCATCATCATCCTACATAAACACACTGGCTAATATTGTACCGCTATAGACATGCCACTCATTACTCAGAGTGATTTAGGTACCGAAAACTTTGGTATTGCGAACGCTCAAACTCTTCTTCGTCAACACTACGATCCTGACCTCCAAGGAACACTGCAGCATCGCTGGATGCGTTCCAAAAAAAATGTCATGCCAGAAATCACGTGGTCTCAGCTACGACGTCGATTCACTCCAGGTTTTGAGACAGTGCTTGACCACGGTGTCAACGAAGGGTTGTATGATGTAGGAAATACTCTTCAAAAGTTTGTACCTTTAATCTTGGTCTCCCTGGTATCTAATATCTATTGTGCGTCTTAGTATGGTTTTTCGCTGGGTTTTCATCCCTTGGCTGCAGCGAGAATTGGATGCATATCGCGACCGTGTTAACAACACAGCCAAGCGACGTGACCGCAATAAGGCAAGTGCATCTAAATTTTAATATTAGTGATGGCGTCTGACCATGTATCAGATACTCCCACATGGCGTCCCTAGCCTCATTTATGACTCGCCTCAAGATTTCAATGCTTTAGATTTCAAGGTAAGTCATCTCGTCACATTGGACGTGGCCCGGCATCTCATGTGCTCTAGGTTGTCATAGACCGTGATGGTGTGGATCGGGTCCGAAACCATTACATCAATCCTTCTCATATAGTGTTCGACATTGTCCCACCCACCCTCGGCGACTTTATTCAATGTTGTTATGATCGAATGGGTTGCCCTGAAGTCACTCGCTCATCTGCATGGACAGTTTATAGGAACTTGCTGTCTGTCCTGCAACTTGCAGACAATGTCCCACCCATGTTGTTACTGAACGAGGCGGAGACCAATGAGGATGATGTCCTACCTTTACTTGAGGGTTGTTTGGATTTACCATTCTGTGACGAGCCGAATGGCCCTTACTATATGGGCGGTGTGGGAGGAGGATTGGGCTTAGGTACAAGATGTTTTTCTCGATCTGATATACTTACTGACTCAGACATTACTATGAAGATAATTCCCATCACAATGAGCTGGACGCTCTAGTTGATGATGACGAGCCCAATATCCCACAGCATACTCTTGTTGAACAACCAGGGTTGGTTGTCTGGGATTTCTCAGATGACGAGCATGATAGTAATGTACTAGCTGGAGATGAATGGTGATCTTATATTGCACATGTCCATATTCTATTTACATTGAATGCAAACAATTGATGTGTGTCACGGAATCTCGGTGAATGTACTATGAGAAAGTTCGGGTGTTCTCGGCAGACATCAAAAAATGATACATGTTGAGCTTCCACACATGTCACGTGTGTGGAAGCTCAACATGTATCGGCATGCCTAAATGTGGAAAGAAAAATCCACGGATGGTCTCTCGATCCGTGATTGTCCGAACTGTAAACAAGCATAGGTAGATGGGTGCGCTGTATTCTATTTACATTAGAAGCACACAGTCTAAGCAGTGTCAGAAGTCCTCTAGAAGCTGTTGTCCTGTTTAGGTTTTTAAATCACCAAAATGCTTACGAAAGTGAGCACGGTTGTCTGACTTTCCATATTGTAGAGTATGTTACTCTAGATTTGCAGGCGATGTATCTACAAATAAAATTTCATATAGTATAGATAATGGTATTTAGCACGAGCAGAATTCAGTCCGACTACAATTCACACGACTACAAAATCAAGGAGTCATGCGTTCCGTGATGGCACACCGTGGGCAAAGGTGTTGGGTCACAGCAAACTCTGCGACCTTCTGCGACAACACAATTATCATGGACAGCGAATGGCCAGCACACCAAACTAAACTGCTCATGGGAACAACAGCCAGCCCCGAATCTTCCGACCAAATACCCCAGACGTGGCCCCCACACCTCACCCAAACACGTTTGGCAGACTTTCAAGTTAACGCGGAGTCTGTGCAGACTTTACACAGACCGGCCATTTCCTACATGTCCTCGGGCGGCCGACAACTGCTCGGAAACTCGCATGTTCAGTAGTTCCACAACGATTGCCCATATACCATAGCTGGCAATCTGCTGGCATTGTAAATATTCATCTTTTGAAGGCATAATCCTATCTGCATAGCCCAAGAATAGCCTACGCAATGAAGAATTTCAAAAAAAATTCACATAAAAGCAAGCCGTCTCCTTACATTTTTTTCTTCAGAAACTTATCCGATCCTATATCACGTCCTCACTCACAATGCGCTTCTCCTCTGCAATTGTCCTCGCCGTCGTTGCTGCTATAGCGTCATCAATCTCAGCCACGCCCATAGACGCTGACGTCGAACATTGTTTGACCTTCTGTTCAAAAAATTCCCAATGCGACACCTGCGGCCCATGGGGAGGAGTTTGCGTGAGTTTCAGCAGTTTTCCTGGATTGATAACATAACTCACCTGCATGGCAGCACTTTCCTCTCTGCTATGGCTTAGTGAGTTGTATTTCTGTTTTCATAATAGTGCAGTATGACCGCTGGCACTGACGCGCGAGTTACCACAGTACCCACCCAGATGATCTCCGAAGTGAAAGCGTGAGATTCATGGCTCTGGCTTAAGCAGACATACCCAAAGCATATACTTATACCGAATCAGTCGCAACGTTTGAAATTTGAAACGATGCTGTTTGTTCCGTTTAGACTTGCCGATTCCCGACACCCACGTTAATATCAATAAGACTGAAGCATACTCTAATGATTTGGCGATGTGGGTCGCTGCTGGTGGACTGGCCTAGTCAATTATGTGCGACATCTGTTTTGTATTATCTCGAGGGTTATAACACTTTGTACTTTACTAGATGTGTGAACTACAGACAACACTAGGGTCAGTGATAATGGTGATCCTTGTAGAGTACTGCTCATGTTACTCTAGATTTGCAGGCGATGTATCTACAAATAAAATTTCATATAGTATAGAGAATTCAGTCCGACTACAATTCACACGCCTACAAAATCAAGGTTGAATCAAGGAGTCATGCGTTCGAACGTGATGGCACACCGTGGGTAAAGGTGTTGGGTCACAGCAAACTCTGCGACCTTCTGCGACAACACAATTATCATGGACAGCGAATGGCCAGCACACCAAACTAAACTGCTCATGCCTGTACAAGGCCCAGCACAATGGTGGTCTTGTCAAAGCGCATAGCTTGCTTTGACGCAAGCCATCCAAGCGTTTATCCAAGCGTTTATCCCGCCCTGATGGCATGAGGGACCAAAGCGTTGGTCTACCGCGATACTTAAGGCGTCCAGACTGCACGATGTACCGTAGAAAGAATAAATCATCCACCTCTCACCACACCCATCTGATCCTGGAAATGACATCCCTCTTATCTACAGATAGTTCTGCACCCAGCTCGCCATCGTCACTCCATCAAATGGATGAAGTGCTCACCGGTCTCCGGGATATCATGGGGACCTCTAGTCCACTGGGCAATAAGCTCCCAGTCATCCTTTCTATTCTGGTTAAGCAAGCCAAGGAAATCGAGAAAAGAGATCAATCGATAATCATCATTCAGTCGAAGCTAGAGTAAGTTGTCTCCATGATGTTGTATTTGCTCAAAGTGCTCAATCAGTACTCAGTTCACAGCAGGCCATCATGGAGCAGATTCTTTCAGAACAGCGACAGTTGATATCAGCCGTCGCATCTTTATCAAAAAGAAACGCGCAACATGCCTCAGCGGCACTTTCCCCGCCTGTCATTTTGGAAACGCCAGAGCCTAAGACACCCGCTGCAAAGGCAGAAAGATCGCCAAGCGCTTTCTCAGTGCCAGAGTTACCTTCCTCTCAGAAAACTCCAACACCTGCATGTCTTCCTTCACACCGTAACAGCATTCCTGTCGCGCACGCCGACTTGAGGGCTGCCACCGCTGATGACCAATGGAACGCTCCGCAGCACTACATGAACACGCAACGGGGTGGCCAACTTCGGCGTCAGGGTGCTTTCTATCGTGATCCCGACTGGGGTACTATGACAGCAATTTCTAGTGCTGTACCTGATTCTGGTGCACCTCCTCCCTCCTCTCCGGCGAGCCTTCAGACCAAAGAAGAAGTCACTTCCACAGCGGGAAAATCTCGTTCTGGTGCACCTTCTCCCTCTTCTCCGGCGAGCCTTCAGACCAAAGAAGGAGTCACTTCCACAGCGGGAAAATCTCGCGCAGATGTGCGCGCGCCAGTGGAAGTCGAGCAGGAGACAGATGCTGCTGTTGATGCCGTGAAGGCTGCAGTAAGCAACAAAGGCGATAGGGCCTCTGATGACTCTTCCCCTAACACCTGCAAGCGCTGCCGGGATCCTGACGAGCAGGAGGCACGAAAGGCCGCAAATCGTATGAACATATCTAGTATCGTTCATACTGCGCCCGATGCTCCCTCGAAGCGCAGACGTATATTTCGAGATATCGTTGAATCCGATGCACACCCACTCCGCAGAAGCGCGCGCCTTAAAAGACATGTTTGATTTACTTTCCCTTCTATACTCGATAGTATCACTTCTCTAGATATCTAGGAATGAGCGCTAGCGGTCTGAATTGTTGTTATACTGATGTGTTTGGACCACATTGATATTAATTAATGAACGCTTTCTGCTGGATTTCAAGTTGAGTTAGATTTTATAAGAACATATTATAACGGCAATACTTGCGCACTACACCACTAGTTATAACGGCTCCTTGTTCGTGTTGACCAAAATCGTAGCACTGTTCGTCCGGTGTCTTGTGAACCGAAACTCGAGCCTTACTATAATAACGGTAATCAAATAATGTACTCATGATGGTCATCTACATTCCCACTGCATGATATTCTTTGCTCAATGAGCCATGCATCCTCGCACGTTAGGAAGACTTGCCTCCCTTTCTACTCATCTCCGAAGAACACCTCTCCTTACTCATTCGAAGCCAATGTCATGTTCTACTGTTCCGCCCGATAACCCAGCCTTTCAATTACCGCCATTGAACTTTGCCATTTCTCCTGTACCGAAACATTCACCCAACAAGGGACGGCATATAAAGACTGCTGCGGCGCTCATCATTGGGTGTGTATGTGTTCTGGGTTCACGAACTGAAAACTGAGAACAACTGTCAAGGGACGAAATTCTGAATGGGAAGACGCTCGACCGGAATTCCAATTACTTTGCACGATTCTGTTTTGAGCATGGCATTCAATTGTGAGTCTCCCTCTCAAGTCCACGCGCTGGTTGCCAACCAACTTGCAGGAAACGCATAGAAGTGATAGCAGATGATGAAGTTGAAATGTACGTGCGTCAGTTGTAACATGCATATTGCAGGGGCACAGCTGCTCAGCGAGCCCCAGCATCGAGGCCAGCCGGAGAATGGTGAAGAGGTACGACTTTGTGGTGACGTCGGGCGGTATCGGGCCCACTCATGATGGTACGTTTATTATGAACTTCGTTTCCGGCACACGACCATGACGCCATTCGTTATCTTATCGCTCGCAGACATAACGTATGCATCTTTGGCGAAGTCTTTTGATCAGGGCCTCGTATACCACAACGAAACTCTCGCTCGGATGGAGGTGTCTGGCAGACACCGAGCTTGGGTATCAAAACAGACCGAGGAACAGCGAACAGCGCGCAAACGTATGGCACTGTTCCCTGATGCGGCGGAGGTGATTTTCGTTGCAAGCGATATATGGGTGGTGAGCACGCTTGAATCCAACTCTTAAACTCGACTGATTGCTAACTTCCACAAGCCCGTCGTTCGTCTGCAAGGGAAACTTTGCATATTTCCAGGGATACCCAGCCTCTTTCAAAAGATGCTAGATAACCTGAAACCCTTCCTTCCTCTCCCGCCTGAAGAGGAGCGACCTTTCCGGCTCCAAGTATTCACAGGGTGAGCATTTCATCACCCTATGAGTTGTAGTGATATACTGAACGTAATTTTAGATTGCCCGAGTCGTCCATTGCCCCGTTCCTCACCGATCTCCAAAAACGAGTCCAGCCCGAGGGTATTCGGATAGGCTCCTATCCAGTCTTACAGAAAGGTGTGTACGTGTCACTCATAGGCGCGAACCGTGGCCGTGTACATCAGCTTGGCGTAGAGGTTGAGAAAGAAGTGGATGGACGTGTTGTCACTGAGGCAGAAGCGGAAGCCAAGCGACAATTGGGCTGCCAGTGATCGAATGTTCAATCCATTGTGTCATATTTTACAGATGTGCGGACCATATTGGCGTGCTACATTTGTTGCGTCCTCATTTTCGCATGCTTGTTGTGGAGACAATTCACACTTTGTTTCGTCTGCTTCTCACTTGCCCACTGGTTTTCGTGACTCGCTGATCCTTGCCTTGTTCTCTCGTCTCTCCTGCTTGATGAATGGTGGCACGGCATACGACGAGTTACACGCTACCACATACTACCTGAAGTGCGGGTCCTTCGTCACCGTAAATAGGGTCTTTGTCAAACCATGCCAAGTCTTTGATAGCTTCAATATTTGCCTTCTCATCCTCCCTACCATAACACATATCCCAATCTTTTCCCTTGGGATAACTTCCGACCATCTCGAATCCACTGTCCAAGTCTTGTAAGAGCTTGTGCCCCACGCCTGCAGGAATGATAATGACATCCCCAATCTTAACTTCCGTTTCTACCCTTGCAGGATTGTCCTCTCCACCAAAACATAGCCTCGCACGACCAGATGCGATGCATAGTACTTCATGAGTGGTGCTATGAAAATGCGTTGTGCTGTACATGGTGTACCTCCACTGGGGCTCGACGATGCCGACGGACCTTAGATGGGCCTCAATAACAGCAGCTGATGTTGACGGTGGGTAACATTCGTGATATATGATGAGAGGGTAGTTTTGCAGGGAAGTGTTTGGGATGAGATTGAAGCTAGGAATTAAATAAGAGGACACTCGAAGACCTCGAAGAGGTGTTACTAGTACTGACGATGGCATGAAGATAGTGGCCCCTGTAAGCTCTTGTAAGGCGCGTGACGTCACATCGACCTCTTATGGTGGCTATGTACTTATTTGCAGCTTAATTCCCAACCAGTTGCATGATTTTCGAGGTTGCCAGTCAGATCTACGGAGCGTCTCCTAGAACACTAGAAATGACCCTCGTAGTTATCGTTTCGGCAATCAAACAATGCGAGCAGGGAGATTATTAGTAGGGCGCCAAATCTCCTCCCGACATGACCCGATCGAAAAATATGGCTCCAGTTTAATGACACCACCACCTTAGCCTCAATTATCTAATTCACCACCGATTAGCTATTTAAAAGCTGGTTGTCGAGGAACAACAAATTTTAGTCCTCGTTTCCTCTAGACCATGTTCAAGGCGCGCTTGAGTGTTGTATGTGGTCGTGTGCAACCTCGCCCGGCAAAATCGTCGGTCACCGCGGCACGAACGTTTACTTCGTCTGCACCGCGGAGTAAACAACGACTGGTCATATTGGGTTCAGGCTGGGGAGGGTATGAGATTCTGAGAGCCATTGATAAGAAGCGTTGGAGTTAGTCTCTATTTGCATTCGCATGAACGTGGAGTTGATGGCCCCCCTTTGCAGATGTCACGATGGTTTCACCAACCAATGCTTTCAATTTTACGCCCTTGCTCGCCAGCTGTGCTGTCGGTACCCTCGAATTTCGCTGTGCGGTCGAACCGGTATGTCGCATTATACTTCCGTGACATCTCACATCAATATGGATGGCAGGTACGGAGGTTTTCTCCACAAGTGGTAAGTCAGACCCAGCGATGTATTGGTCTGCATGCCACCGAGAACTAATTCATGTTTGACTTTAAGACTTGTTACCAGGCTTGGTGTGATACAATTGGTCTGTCCACGCTTTCTTTGACCGTCGTGGGGATCTGACTGTGGTTTATTCAGACTTCAAGCAAAAGACCTTGAAATGCGTGGGTACTCATTCGAAAGCCCATGGTCATGATGCACTAAACAATCAATTCCAGATGCCTGCCACGGCTCCTTTGGAATTTGAAGGATCTGCCTCTGCCCCTCTCGCGGGGGAAACCACGAAAGAGACTTCGTACCCGCTGGGTACGGGCAATGCGTTCAACTTACGTTACGACAAGTTGGTGATAGCCGTCGGTGCTTACTCGCAGAGTACGTGGACCGTGTCGTGATACGTATCATTCTGACAAAGTTAATGATAGCATTCGACGTGCCTGGCGTCAAGGAACACGCACATTTCCTCAAAGACGTGCGAGATGCTCGAGCAATTAGGACGCGCATAATCGATTGTGGGTGTGATACTACTTGTCATAGACATTGCTTACCCTGCATAGGTTTCGAGCAGGCCAATCAACCTGTCCTCTCTGACGTCCAACGCCGAAACTTGCTCAATTTCTGCATTGTCGGTAAGCATCTGGTTTCTGATGACGTTTAATCCTTCATGGGATGCAACATTTACCTTCCTAGGTGGTGGACCCACAGGTGTCGAATTCTCAGCAGAGTTGCACGATTTGCTGCATGCTGAGATTGAAAGACACTATCCGTCACTCGCGCGTATGGCTAAAATCACACTCTACGACGTGGCGCCAAACATCCTCGGCAGTTTTGACAAGTCCCTGGGAGTGTAGGTGGCCTGTGTTTGCCTCCGGTATTCCTGATAACATTTGAATCGTTAGATATGCTGAAAATAAGTTCCGGAGAGACGGTATCAGCATCAAAACAAGACACCATGTGGAGCGTGTTGAGAAGGTCCGAATAACGCGGTGCAGCTATCCCAGATATCGACGCTGATTATCACACAGGATCGCATGTTCGTTAAAGAACAAGGAGAAGGTCCGCAGCCAACGCTCCTAAACGTTTAGTCCAAGTTCTTGCTCATCATAGCTGCTGTAGTTCCATTTGGTCTCCTTGTTTGGAGTACTGGATTAGCTCCTAATCCGCTTATCCGGTCAATTGACTGTCTTCAGAAACATGATAAGACACAAAGGTCTGGAGTCATGCTTAGTTAGCCGCAAAGCTAGGCTGACGCATGTGGCTGTCTAGTCTTTTCACTGACCAAAACCTTAACGTCATCACAAATGAAGGCCACGCAGATCCAGATGTCTGGGCTATCGGCGACGCTGCGAACATCAAAGGCCAGCTCCATCCAGCCACTGCACAAGGTCTGTCTGCCCACAACCCTATTTGGCGCCCATGGGCTGCGGGTTTCTCATCCTGGCAACGTCTATTTACAGTCGCGAATCAGAAAGGCAAATACCTGGCGCAGAAACTTAACAAAATTGTTAAAGATCAAGAGCACACAAAGCCCTTTGAATTCCAAAATCAGGGGAGCTTAGCTTACTTGGGAGACTGGTGTGTGGCGGTCCATCAGAAGGCGAACATTTCTGATTCGGCTCTACAGGAAAGCAATCTATGATCGGTCGAGCGCTGATACTGTCAAGACTAAAGAGACCGGACGTGTAGCGTGGCTCCTATGGCGTTCTGCGTATTTCACCATGACTCTTAGTATCAGGAACAAGTGCGTGGTTCTATTATCGCAGTTGATTATGGGGCGTCTGATGTATGCTGCTTAGAATTCTTGTGCCTACATATTGGTGAGTTCTGCGTCATTCCGATCGACATTCCATGGATCTCATTTTATTCTTGTACAGGTTCCTAAATTGTATGCTCTTGGCCGTGTACCCCGGTGATATGATGCTAATACTTGATATAGGGATTTTCGGCCGCGATCTGACGCGCTTCTGATTTTCATGGCTGCGCCACCCACATCACGCTCATTTTACTCATAGGTGAGCCATTCTCTGTCACGGTGGCACCTCGACTGACTTGATAACAGACTGTATAGACTTTAGAGATATTACCATACATAAGAATTCGTGTTGTTATGTTTACTGTTACGCACTGCCAATAATATGTGATCGATGACATACAAGAAATAAAGCAGACATCATTCAAGAATTGCAAGCAAAAGTATTAGCCAGTCAAAAGTACGATAGGAAAAACCCCAGAGATCACTGTAACAGCGGAACACAAGAATGCGCTACAGAATGGTGACAGCTTTTCTTCGGATTTTGCGCTTTTCCAATGGTGCGGGGGAAGTTGGAGCAACTACACAGGTCCGACATCAGCAATACGACTTCCAGAAACTGGGGTATCTCACGCTGGGGCTGCGGCACAGTTGCTGGTTTGTCCGTCCTTGCATTAGCACCTGCAAGAAACCCATCCACAAAATCTTTGTCAGCTTCGACGAGCTCAGGTGCCACCCCACAACCCTGGAGGTCTGCCATCAGCGCCGACCAGGCAGGTTTGATATTCTTGGAAGATTCATTGATGCCCCTAGTGGAGATTCCGACATGGGCCACATGGACAAAGGAGTGGGGCGCGGGGCTGGAGATTATCCGAGGGTTCACTGGAGAAGATTTAGGAGCCTTCTGCTTTTCTTTCTTTTCCTTCTTGCCGCTTTTGAAGAGGAAGGGCTGGAAGACTGAAACACGTGTTATGGCATGGCAGCGTGGGCGAGCATTGAAGCTCACAATGGTGCCGCGTCCGGTCCGAGACTTTTTTGTAGAAGACACTTGCTTCTTCGTCTTCATCGAAGCAAAGTCCGAACATGCGACTCTGACGCAGAATTCAAGCGATTTGCAATGAGGTAAAAGGTAGTAGACGTACTGTTCCGGAGAAATAGTGAAAGAAAGGCTTGTCCTTCGTGTACTCGAAGACCTCGGGGATGGAAAATGTCCAAACCACACGATCGGTCTTCATGTCAACGAGGCGAAACCAGTATTTCTCTTTGAGACGCACACCATGTCCGCCTCGCTTCGGGGGAGACGTGCCATGGTGTGTGTCTCGGTCGCGTCCGAAGACCAAAATTCCTTTGAGCTTAGAGTAGCTCCAGTTTAAATGAGGATTGTTGAAAGGCGCGTAGTAGATCCGAACCGCAGCAGTGGCGACCACTTTCTGCATGCTGGGCTCGAGAACGGACGAAATGTACGGGTGGCGTTGGTTGTCTTCAGCGGTGAACGCTGACGAAGGGTCATGCATCTGCGCCAAATGTGATGATCTGGAAAAAGAAAAGGTGGTTTTGGTGGGGTTGGTGATCGATCGCAGAAAGAAATAAAAGACACAGAACGTGTGTTTATATACCGTTCGATAACACAGGAGAGCGCCTGTGGGGAAGAGAAGGTTGCAGCGTGGCCCCCTCGTGTCATCATAATCTCTCGCCGGTAACCCAGAACCGTTTACGGTATGATTCCTGTTGTCAAGCCTGTGAGGGCACACATACTAGGCTGTTCCCGGTGATTGCCCGTGAAGAGGAGCTTCCTCCCTGATCAGTGTCCAAGTCCATTTTGGCAGTCATGGGTTCAAGTGCACCCAGCGCCAAACAAGCTGTGTTTTTACGACCGTGGATGGTTGAAACATGTAATATTACCCATGATGGCGCAATTCCAGTGGTTACTCACCTTACCGTCTGCTTGTTATGTCGGAGATGAGGCTTACCACACACGGGGCGTGTCAGGTTGCCAAGGAGGAGGTCCCCAAAACCAAGTCCTCATGCTGAGAACTCTCATACGTACACAATGTGATCTTTGTTGAAAAGCAGCCTCGCCTCCCGAGATTCGTGGCCATCCCGCGGTGTGGTGCTACCGTGACTGTACAGACTCATCAGAGGGTCTGGACCACTTTGGATTAAGTATGATAACATTACGTATTATCCAGTTCCATTAATTAATGTCTGAGCTAAGTATTAGTTGTAACTTGTAACCCACAGTGATGACTTATGCCACGAAAACTTATTCGCAGAGACACAGCAACGTCCAGGACAAAACAGTATACATTTCATCATTGAGGACTGGCGACTCTCGCAATTAATGATGGACGGTGGCATGCACAGCAGCAGCAGCAGCAATGATGGTCCGAAGCATGCTTGGCCAATAGCATATCGAATGCTGGACCGCCCAACCCATGGCACGTTATTGCAACTGCCGCAAGATCCTGCAAATGAAGTGCCAGTGGATTGGGCTAATTAGAGCGTCCTGAAAGAAAAGTGTTTAGCACCCCAAAAGCATTGCATGCATAATTTGGGGAGAAAGAAGTGACATGACACGATTCGAGCGTAAATGACTCCTTGCCTTCGCGCTGCGATACAGCGATTCAATCTACTAATTATGTAGGAAGCAGGGCTCTGACTCGGAGTTGTAAACAATAGGCCATCTATTAGTTGCTAAACGATTTTGTTGGCTGACTAGTGATGTAAAAGTACGACAAACTATCATTTCATTATCTAGCACTTTGTAAATTAAGTACATCGATGCCCAGCGGTATTGCATCGTCAAGAACCTGAGAAGAATTTGGGAATACTGCGCAAGCGTTTAGGTGCATGACATCGTCAAGAATTTCCCCAAAGCACTTCGAGTTCATTAACTACC
This sequence comes from Suillus brevipes Sb2, assembly GCA_011800875.2. NCBI lineage: Eukaryota > Fungi > Basidiomycota > Agaricomycetes > Boletales > Suillaceae > Suillus > Suillus brevipes. The sequence goes on along the minus strand of JRHT02000181.1, from coordinate 61,865 downwards.
AAACTTACGATCGTGTTGACCATTGGAAACGCGCAAAGTGGTGGTTGTGGTGAGGGGATTGAAACACCGTGAAAATCCGCTTTTTCATGGTCTGGTTTCAGCCCTGTGACAACGCAGGCCATTATACATCATGTCAGGACGTGGAGGACTGACACCGCATGAGAAAAATGTAGCTGACGGGTGTCTTTTGAATACACGATGGAAGCTCAGAGCTGTGAGAGCCTTCGGTTGCATAGAAGATCAGCCCCTCGAACATTTTTCATAGCCCCGGCCCAACATATCATCCCGACTGAAGGTGTTTTGTACGGCAGAATTCTGCAGACGACCATGTAACAGCATGTAATGCAGACCTGTAGTAAGTATCAGCACTAGATGCTCAACACTACACACTGAAGGCGTGCTGTAAGTTGCAATCATAAATGTCAGTAGATGTGAACCGGTTACGACGACATCCCTTGACTATCGCATGGCAAACAACACGAGTATCCTTGGGTAGCATAGAGCGACAATGACCTCTTCAGCTCAGCAGATCCCTCCGCTTGTGCAGGTTGAACAGGGCGATTGCCACTTTCAGCCGTTGGGTCGAGTGTAAATGCGGTATTAGATGATGCGCTATGAAAGCCAACTGAGATGGGCCCAAGCTTGCCGAATAGATATCAGGAATTCCCAGAAGCGCATGATGCAATGATGTGTCCAAGTAATCCTTGAGATTCCGTCGCGAAGCGGTCCAGGTCCAGAGGGGAGCAGAGCATCATCTCTGTAAAACTTGCAAGGTGCCAGGATGGTGGCACATGTAGCATTGTCTCATGGTATGCTGTCCTATTGTACAAAGTATTCGATTAGACAGTGCGATCGGTGATAACTGGACTGTTCTGGAATATTACCTATCAGTTACACTTAGAACAAGTGCTTGCAGGAAAGCAAGGGCCAAATTCGAGGCTACTTGGCTGTGAACTCCTGAGCCATTCCACAACTTCATACCACTCTTTCGATGATTTGCATTGATCCTGCCGGCAGAAGGACTCGGCAAGTATGATCTTGATTTCTCTGCCAGGAAACACCTCTGCGAGAAATGTCGCCATTGCTTTTGGATTGGAGGGGAATGGACCCTCTGGATCCACTGATAGTCGCATGCAGGTGGAACGTATGTTCCGCGAGGACAAAATGGTACGTGTTTCATCGTCGAGGACTGGCAACTCTGCTATATCCAACGGGACACCGAGCTGTAGCTGTAGGTGCGATAATTTTGGGCAATGCCTTGCAAATGCAACCAGACTGTCAAGAGTAGCTGTCGCGGGAGGCAGCGGGTCCCGGGACATCACGATCCCACCATCGGGAGATACACTGATGCCTCTCAATATGATGGCATGTGTGAAAGAGAATTCGACCAGATCTGGCCACCCGGTTGCAAGGTTCTTGCATATAACATTGTCCAGTGATGCCGCAAGGTCATACAGTATGATGTGGTGCAAATGGGAGAAGACGAGCAGGTCTTCTATGGAAAAGGTGCATTTGCCATTATCAATACCAGGCATGTATAATCGACATCTTGGTTGGCCGATGAAAATGGTCCTCAGGGACGATTCCCACCCTCTCTTGGACGAGATTAGGGCGATAAGCGGGCGCACAATCTGTTCACATGATGTGGGAGCGATAGTCAAGGAGATGCTATGCAGCGCACTCGCATGAACAGCTTTTATGAGTGACATCATGAGATGGCAGCTACTTGAAATCGTTAGACATCGCAGGGAGGGAAAGAGTCGACGACGGTCCAAATGTTCATGTAGGTTCGCACGCTCTGTGGCCACCGGCAGGACGTACTCCACGTTTAAGTCAAGGGTGTGTAGCACTGCTGACTGTACTGCAATCAAGAGACCAACCGCAAAATCGATTTCGCTTGACACTTTCAGTTTTAGCAAACGAGGAAAGTTGAGCTCAAGGCCAGCCGGGCCAAGACCCTCGGGATGATGTCCGCTAATCGTAAGATCTAGGTGTTCTAAGTTGAGGAACAAGCAAAGAGGAGCAATTGCCCCGGTGTAAAGGACGTGTGGATAAAGCTCCCAAACGTAGACTGCAGGATGGCGTTAACCAATGTGTGTCTCCTCGGTTATGCCTTACCATGCAATATCATCCTCCTGAGCTGAGGAAGATCATTGACAAGAATGGGGAATGATGGCCAGCCTTCCACTTTCTGATCGAATGCGGGATAAAATTCGAGACTTGTGAGATTAGTATGAGATAATGGCGCCAACGAAATGTCCACGTCCTCTGTGTCATCACTCTCATCCATCGTGACCTTGTTGGGACAATGCATATGAGTGAGAAGGGGTAGAAAAAGCTCCATAGGATAGACCGAAAGAAGCCAGTTGGTAATATAGTTGGGAATCGTAAAAGTATGAGGAAGAGGCCATCGACATTTGGCTTTAGGCAGACCTATCCACTTGATCCGTCGAGCATAAGGAAGCATCCGCAACAAATCCGAGGGCACAGGGTTTCGAATCAGGCGCTATAATCTTCTATGAGGGAAACCAATATCGATCAAAGGATCACTTACAACCCTCCGATCCTCGTATTGACTATCCTCGTAATCCTCCGAGTCTGAATCGTCTGATCCTGGACCATAGACACGAACACGAACTTGAACGAGAGACGGTGGCAGGCACAGTAGCAATGGTCCGAAGCATAGTTGAGTATCCCAAAGCACATCGAGTGCTGGACCACTCAATGCATGGCACGTTGTCGCGACTGCCGCGAGATCCTGCAGACGAAGTGGATTGGGCTGATGAGAGCCTTCGGGTCCTGAAATAAAAGGGTTGAGGAACTCAAAAATATTGTGTGCAATTTCGGGGAGAAATAAAGCTTGGTGCATGGCACGCACGATTCGAGCGTGAATATTTGAATCTTGACTTTGCGCTATGATGCAGAGATTCAAGCTACAAATTATATCAGGGTCACTAGCTGACTAATAGTCGATGTTAATGGCCAAGACCCGCGGTGCTATGGAAGCCCGGACACTCGTGCTCGCTTACCTCATCAAAAATTTCCATATACAGGCAACGCTTCTGCAGGACCACGAATACCGCCAACATGGATAAGAAATAATACATATGTACCACGTATGTCGAACCAATGCATAACAAAAATTCACTGTTTGTACTGCTACACCAAGCTTACTAGGTAGAGCACGAGTGTCCGGGCTATTGATTCACCACTGTGAAGCCAGTGAAATACTACAAGAAAGAATATCAACCAATGCAAGTCACCATTCATCCACCACATCTGCGTCACCGTCGCCTGAGTCATCGGAAAACTCCCATATGACCAAACCATCGTGATCCAGTCCGACAATGTCTTCATCAATTGTAATAGTTTCAGGCTCGTCATCCTGCGCAATATTATCTAGCTGATGCAAATGTTCGTCACCTGCAGCAATCAGCTCCCTTGTGCTCAACATAGCCACGAGCAGATGACGTACCGAGCCCGAGACCACCACCCACCCCACCCATATAGTAGGTACCATTGCTTTCCTCGCGATAAGGCAAGTCCTGGTGGTTCTCCAACAGCGGGAGATCTTCCTCGACATCTTCAATTGCAGATGGTATCTCCTCATTTACCTGCAGCACGTCGAGCAAACGCAGATACACATCCCACACAGACTGCCTTGTGACTGATGGGCGCCCAAGTTCCTCATAGCAGTGTTGTATTAGTTTCCCGAACGATTGTGGAACGAGGTCAAACACAACATGAGACACCTGTTCATGGCAGGGTGATACTTAACCATGTCCCGAACGATTGTGGAACGAGGTCAAACACAACATGAGAAGGATTGATATAGAGATTGCGTACGTGATCTAATGCCTCGCGTTCAACTGTGATCTGTGAAAAAAAGGTAAGAACAAACAAAACGAGCAGACGCGGTGTCAAAGAGACTCGATCCTGAGTAGCCTCACAAAGGCACATATTGCAATGTCAAGTCGATCCCCGCAGGCAACACATCGATCGCTGTATCCTTCCTAGCGCATATACTTTGTCCAGATTCTGCTATCCGCCGAAGGAGACGTCGACGGCGTTCATGCCTGGCGAGTTGAGTTGGCGTGTCACCTGTTCATGGCAGGGTGATACTTAAACGTGTCTCATTATGCACAATACCTTTTGTAAGTTTGTTTCTGAGCTACAGACGTGAAGCTTCATGATGCTTAAAGTCCTCAACAGCACATCCAGGCTAATGATACCAGGCACGATGCATCTGTATTTCTAAAGATCGGGATCTCTCTTGTGATCTCTCAGAACATTGTAAATCGATCGAACATTGTAAATAGATCACGATGTAAATTAAAAAATGCCATTCACGGCACCCCACTTTGAGAGGAATGTATCATGGAGATCCCGCCGCACGGCTGCCTGACGCTTTGCATATCCTCTGATACCTTCAACCTCTGCAAGCGCGAGCCCTGTGCGACGATCTGCTTGCGCATCCCACCACGCAGCATGCCACAAGAGGTATGCCGCGACACGCCTCATCTCCTCTTGAAGAAGTTGCACCTCCTCGACCCAACGCGTAGCTCGTGCGCGAGACTTGCACCATTCAATTCTTAATGCTAGTAATAATTAGGTATCAGCAATTGTAAAATAATAAAAGAAAACATAACCTACATTCGTTGAGGACCGTCTCCCCTTCAGGAGCGTCACTAGCTATGCCGCGTGCCTTCCATATCCAGGACAATGTACGGTTGCCAGACGATTGGCCTGGCTTGCCTTGAGACATGCCGCGGATGTCGTCATTCTCCAGTTTCGGGAACTCCTCCTTCCATGTAGTGCAAGACAGAGCAAAGGAGAGATGTTCGAGTGCAGACCATGCTCTGCGATATCTTGCAGCAGCGATGGACACATTCGACTCGACTTTGTCAATGATAGCTGACGCGCGTGTGTTAGCCCGCTGGCCACGAATATGGGCGTCTTTGAATTTGTAAAGATGGGCGCGTAGTCGCAAGTGACGTCGGAGCTCATCCAGCGCATCATATGCCTGGGCCCTGCGAAGCTCCCACTCATACTGGCACAGCGTGGCATCACATTGATGCGCTGGGTCTGCTGCATCTCCGTAGATCTTGGAGGGAAGCCACAGTTCGATCTCATGAACCTTCTCTTCAGTCGAATGGGGGTCCTGCTTGTTGGAATATCTGATGCGCGAAGGCGAGCAACGACCGGCATGTACAAAAGTTGGACCCTGCTCCATTGTTCTATTTTGCGTCGTAAAATGTTGCTCCGTTCTTGAAGCTTCGTGCGCTGTAAGTCAGTTGGGTGCCCTCCCAGAAGCTCGATATCTCTTGCAAGCCGACACCTGCAAAATAGCCTCAGCATGTATATGAAACTTCGACAATTGAAGACTTACTGCTGATCCTCGATCTCCATTCCTGAGGAGATTAACACGCTGCGCGAGACTGCCTCGTGCAGTGAGTCATCCATACCATGCTCGAGGTTGTCAGCTTCTTGCTGAGAGAGACTGAGTCGTACAGCTGCTTGTGTTAGTGCTAGATGATAGTGAGTATTTCGAATTCCTCGAACAATCTAGTAACGTACGTTTGCCTGTAAGTGCGAACGGATTCTCTTGCGACGAATCTGATTCCCATTTTTCCACTGCCAGCCTCCATTCCGCCACCTGTTCGGGTCTCTCGTGTTGAAGTGCGTTGTCGAAGTCCTCAAAATCGCGTACATGCTGGTCGCGTTCAGGAACAGCGGCTTTGAGCTTTCGTGATAGACTGACACCTAAATAACGAGTCAGATGTAGTTAACTAAGACATATTGAATGATACTTACCCATATTCGTGACCTTCTTCCAATTAAAATCACCGAAATGGTCGTCCAGAGTATCGCGCCGTGATCCTGGACCCATCTCGCGAGTGCTCGTAGCTACCGGATTGATGTTGGCCCATCCACGCTCGGGTGCCTCTCCATCTGTCCGGCCCATGCCTTTGAGGAGGTTGTGAGAGTAAGTTATCTGGCAAATTTCGATGTGCGCAGGAAGATGGAATTTTGGCACAAGAAACGTGATGGTCTTGTTGTCGTGGTGGCGGAGATGGATCGTTGATGGGTATTGATGCATGCGCTGCCACAGATTCGTGCTCCATTGACAAGCGATGTCATAAGATATGTTGAGGACCGCAATATCCCCCGTGTATTGCATAGTCGAAAAGAAGAGATAATCCATGTTCACGTACCTATAAAAAAGCAAGCATCAGTAACAGAGTTAAATCAGGCGTGTGATTGACTACGTACTTTTCTCCTTTTTGCAAGTCACCGACACCACAGGGTCGTTTGAAATTGTGTCGCGAGCAGTCAACGGTTCCTGCTCCAGTGGCTGCCAGGCCCCGAGAGTTTTTCGTTTCTGCTAAATTGACTGCGTTATGGCTTGCGCATGTGCTTTTCTAAGTTGCTGTCAGACATGATTCGAGTTTGAAATTGAATGACCTTACCTCCTGCGGACATCTCCCAACATCAGTAAGAAATGTCTTGTATTGTCGTTCCTCCACGAAGTACGCCCAGCCACGGTTGAGCCCAGGGTCCATTTGATCCGAAGAAACATTCTTGCGTGCCAGACGGAAGTTCGCGTCAATCGCGAGAAACAAGGCATATAACCAGCTGGATAGAGTTGATCAGCGCAATTCTAATGATACAGGTTGAAGCACATACCGAGTTTCAGGTGGGGCACTCTCCCAGTTCTCAGGAAGATTCTTACCTGGCTGAGGACAAGCCGGACACAAGACGGCGCATGAACCTTGCTCTGTTGCTCCAGTACCCGCGGGATCGTGTCCCCGTCCAAAGCGTTTGAGTAAAGTAATGTTTCGCCATTCCCGTATCATTCGAAGTAGAGCATCATAACGATCCTATCATTGAGTGTCAGATAATTACAAAACCGCTAATAAGAGCCAACTTACTTTCACAACGACCACCCCTCTATTGTGAGTAAGACGCGTTAAGGTCTGCCAATATTCGAACGTTGAGACCTTAGATTCGAACGAGAGAATGTGAAAATGCCGAAGAAGCTTGAATGTTGCTGCGGTTTTCGGCTCTAGGACTGTTGCAGGGAACCATCGAATGCGCAGCAGCTGGGTGGTGGGACTTTGAGCGGTCTCGCACCCGCAGAAGTCTAAAGCGACTTCATGAACACCATTCACATGGAGTACAACGAAATCTTGGCAAGCAGCGGGGTTGTAGCAGCGCTCTTGGGTGGGGTGTCCCAGTTGAATTCGCAGTCCGAGAGATTTGAGTGTGACAGCGTGAAAAAACTCGTCCTTCCAATGCTAAGAGATGTTCAATGATAGTTCTTTTGAAAATGTTCAAGCGGCTTACCTTAATCCTGTGCAATGGATGCTCACGGTGCTTCTCCAAGGTGCATGGCTGACAGTATAGCTCGGTGCCAAAACAATCCTCGCAACGAAATTCAGCAGGCAAAGAGCAGCCATACGATCCATGGCAAATGGCTTGAGTTATGAAGTCTCCGCGTCCTTCCAATCTTAACATCTCCAGGATAAATGTATCTCGTTCGGGAAGCCATGATGCGAGTGGATAATCCTGCACAAAATTAATTTACAAATACAAATATTCAGAGCGCTTGTGCTTACCCCTGCAGTGCGTTTTCGCTTTCTGACTTGCTCGGTGTTGGTATCTTCTAAGTAGGTGTCATGCGCACCATCCACAATGTTGAAATCAAAGTCATCGAAAGATTGAGGATCACACACGGGTAAAACTTGAGCTTGATGTTCCGTGCTTACGGATGCTAAACCTTCAAAATATTCGACTCGTGCAGATAGTCTACTGCAAGTCGTATCCTGGGTCTGAGTGAATGAAGTGTGTTTGTGCCGGTGGGTTGACGTCTGAGAAGCTTCCTCTCTCTGTGTCGCGAGTGCCAAGGCAAGTTGACGAGCCTCTTCAAGTTCTTGATTGTAAACATAAAATTTATCCCGCATTTCTTTGTCGTATTGTCGTCGACGTTTGCTAACCATGGTCGTTGGAATGTGGTGGGTAGATGTATTGCTGGTAAACATGAGGCAAATGCAAGCCATACACTAGTACATCCGTGTGAACGTGACTCAAACGCGGAGGTTTTTCTGATACATTAACTCCCCTAACGAGTGAGCACCGCAAAGTCCAGAAACTCCCTCCCAGTGAATCAAATAATCAATTTCTTCAAGATATGCAACCGTGGTGCTGAGAAATCGAGACATTGAGTTAGCTGTACGAAACTCGTCTGAGATTGGGCCACAAAAATTAAGGAGTTGATCTTGCACACGAATTGAGCGATTTAGAATATCTTGAACCTTGAGCATTGTGTTTGAGATAATGGTGATGTCACCATTATCACCACGGTCGTCCGTGTATTTGATGCTTTTGACGTAGTGAAGGAAGTTGTCCTCGACAAATTTCTGGGGTTCACGATCATCGGTCAATGACAACATCTCGTCCTTGATCTCTTTGAGAGCAAGGAGGCACCCTGGGAGATCTGATCTGTTGAATGTTAATTTTATGTTCGCCATATCAGTTTCTATTTATAAAACATACGGTGTGTCATTCTCATCATCGCTAGATTCATCAGTCTCCAGCTCAGTGTCACTCTCATCATCCAAGTCGTCATGGCTTTTCAAGGCTCTCGCAACTGCCTTCTCAAACTGTCGGGTCTCCCGCGTTGGTTTATTTTTTTCAACGCGAAGTTCTCGTCGTCTTTTGAGGATACTCTCTCTGTTTCTTCAATTGGTTGCCTAGTCAGGAACATTGCACCGCAGACAATTAATTAAACAAACGTACTTCGCATAGTGGCGCTGGGATTTTTCACGAGCGGCTTGTAGTTTAGCCTGATTTGTTTTATGTATAGGAGGACGTGGCATGGCGTAGTAGTTGGTTGAAAAAGAAGTGCAAAGGTTCTGGTCAGACCATAACTCGATTGAACCAAAGCTAAAGCTACTTGCGCAATGGTCAGACCAAAACTACTTACAACTTAACACAATTCTCGCAATACATCTAAGCTTTAATGAGGGTCTTATTATCTACAAACATTATGAGTATACACAGTCAAAGCTACCATGCACCTGGATCAATTGATAATATCATCATTAATATGGTACCGCACCAATGCTTTTTGGTCTGACCAAAACCCGTGCTTAATTGATAAGGTACTACACCAATGCTTTGTGACCAGACCGAAAACCCGCATGCTCAAGATATGATGTGTTTTAATGAATTTATGTTCATTGCTCAAGCGCTCAAGTTCAAGCTTAACACAGTGTACATAAGTGAACATGTATGTACGAGATACTCCATTAAACTCTCCCTACGTGAATTTTCGTTGCTGCAATGTTAAAACCTGATGTGATCAAGATCTCCGCGTCAGTTTCAATTATGTCATACTGAATAAACACGTACAGTGTCCATTTCACTGTTGTCGTTTGTCGTTTGCCGTAGTGTTTGTTGTGAGTGACATAGACTCAGTGGCCCGGGAGGATGATGCATGACATGCGGAAATATGTGCGTGACAGACATAACAAGTCTGACGGTGAGTACGGAAAATGCAAGCAGGGCAGCCCTGCAAACTAGGCGATGGTAAAGGCGCATCGGCAAGCGAGTAGCCATCGTGAGCTTTTGTCATTACTTCAAGTTGGTGTTGTGGGTCAATACATAATGCAGGTCTAGTAGGTAATTACATACCATCTTGGTCGTGAATTAATTTAAGCGCTGATGCAAGCTCGCTCATAGCGAATACTGGCCCATGGTATTCAGTCTCAGATGAGCCGGCGGATTCTTGGACTGTGAATTTCGAGTACATGAGCTGGCAGGTTTCTGTGTGCGTAACATACCTTGGTCGCGAATTAATTGTAATGCTGCTGTGAGCTCGTTCGTGGTAAATACCGGCCCAAAGTACCCATTTTCGGGTACGTTGTATGAGGCGGCAGTGTCGACAGGGTCCGTCATTTGGAGCACGCGGGAGTGAAAATATCAACCGAGGATGATTATAGAATGATTATATGAGCATAATTTTAGCTCCGATGCATTGTGATTGGACAATTGACTGACCTTGTGTGATTTTGAACTTTAATTTCGGGTTGGCGGGCGCAAACTCGACAACTTGGGACACCCGCGAAGTGACTATCAAAAAGGCCGAGGTAAGCCATGACATACATTTCATAAATTAAATTAAGATCATACTGATCCGGCAGGGGCAGATGCCGCCTGCAGAATGGACAACACCAGAACAGAAGGCTTTCCTTGAGTCGAAGTACAACGATTTTTTGAAGGCACAAGTTGGGGCGTCTGTCACGCAATTCTGGGGTCCTCTGTTCTCAGAGTGGTTCAGAAAATTTCCGGAGGAACTTACGATTTTTGGCGAAGCGCCGGAAGTATTGTCAGAAGAGCAAAAGGAGGCAAAAGGCACAGCTGTTGATCTCAGGCAAAAGGTGAGTTTATCATTTCATGAGAACCAATTAGACACGCTTACCATTTCATAAGAAAATCAAGAATTGGTTTAACTACCGTTCTCAGAAAAGCGGCCGCGCTGCTGTAAACGCAATGGGCAAAACAATTCGACAGATGCTCACCAGCAAAGCCAAGGGCACCCGCGTCCACACAGAGGTTGAAATATTCTCAAAGATGAGGTATGCAAATGATGTTCAGCCGCAAATGAAGGAGGGCATCGCTTCAGGCAGCCTTAGTACCAAGAATGAAAAGTTGGGAGCTGTGAGATCGATGACACGCACAGCTTATGAGGATGCGAGTGAGGATTTGAAGACCTTGTGTAGGGCAAAGGTTCAGGAGGAACGGGATGCCAAGGCATCAGAAGTCCTCAAGAAGACAGATGAGGCCCCTACCAACGCTCAATATGCTATGTATACCATTCTACAACACTCCCGCTTTAACTTGCTCAACGGATGATTTTACAGGGCACTTACTGAGTGTATGGGTCCGATTTCACAATTCATGCAAGTCATCAAAGACATGACGGGTTGGGAATGGAGTCTAATCGGCGCTGGACCAGACCCACGTTTGGACGGAAATATTAATGCCATGAGGTGAATAAGATGTTGTTGTTGATCTGTGAGCGCGGGAATCTCACAGGCACTGCAGTTACCATTCAGGTGTGAATGCAACTGGCCTCAATTGGAAACAAGCGACACCGCAATTCAACGAGACACACTTGAAGGCATATGTCGACTTCATTGGCACGATTTTTCGTAAGTGCCTTCCCATACTACTAGTAAAGACTTAATGTTCAATGTTTGCACCTTCAAACATAGCACCGCACATCAGGAAGACACGTGCAATCAACTATGATGCTTCAGCATCTAGTAGTACGCCATCCACCCCATCCAATTCCCAGTCACTTGATTCCAGCTGCTCTCAGCCAGATGCACTTACCATAACACCTGCGGCTACAACATCTGTTCAATCACCGCCTCTGGTTTTATCTGCACCCCCTGCTTCCACTGAGCTCTACAACCTCCAACATGACCCATCCGTCTCCTTCCCCAGTGTCGGTCAGCAGTCATCCAACGGATACAGCCTCCAAGACGTCTCATTCACAAAAGATTCCACAGAATCATTTGACGCGCCGAATTGGGAAAATCCGCCGCCTCTTCTCCGCCCCTTACTTGACGGATCTCAAAGCATGCCCAATGGGTCTACAAGCACTTCCACCTGGGGGACGCCACCTGCACTGCACTCATTCCTGTCTTCAACAAACTCTTTCCCCCCTGCACTACAGTTGTCCCCAATCACACCACATTCGTTTACCCAATCGGCAGCATCGCACTCGCTACCTTCTTTGCCACCTATAGCAACCCCACAATTCACGTTCCCGTCACTCCCTTCCCCGTCACTCCCTTCCCCGTCACTCCCTTTGCACTCGCTACCTTCCTTGCCACCTATGGCAACCCCACAATTCATGTTCCCGTCACTCCCTTCCCACTCCCTTCCACGTCACTCCCCAGTTCTCCCTTCACAGGTTCTCCCTTCACCGGTTGTCGCTGCCCCGGCTGTCGCTGCCCCAGTTCTCGCTGCCCCAGTTCTCACTTCTTCAGTTCTCCCTACCCCGTCACTCCCTTCTTTGGTTCTCCCTGCCCCGGTTCTCCCTTCCATACCTCCTGCGTCTCCTGTGGCGGAGACCCCACAAAATGAAGAAGTGCAACATAGCGCACCAGAGAAAACACTCAAGGCAAAACGAAAGCGCGCGTCAAAGGCTGTTGACACGGTCATGGAGGTTATCGAGTCCGCTGATCCGAATACACTGCGAAAGACTGGTTGTATTCGGCAGGAGTCCACCCGTATGGCGCAGGCGAACCAAATTGGCCAAATCAACAAGCGAGCGAGAACTCGGAGATAGGACTTTTAAAGTGAGTCTACGCTTGCTCAATGCATTGAATCGTTTACTGACACATCTCTCGCATCATTTTCAGTACCTATAATTGTGACTTATTGTGTTCTTGTCCCTCGTTTTCGTATACATGTCGTCGTATAATAGTGGTAGTACATATATCAAATTTTTCTTGCCCTTGATCATTAATGACATACGAAATTCAACGCCGTACTCGAAAATTCCAAACTGATACCTAGGAGATATCTTTTTGAGGTTGAACGTTGAGCATTGATCCAGACTTCAATGAATTATGCAAGTGTACATTCCCTCTCGCTACTACACAAATCAAAGGAGACAACAGGTGCAGGCTGTACTGTTAATATTAAGCATAATACTGTCTAGTGAGAATGGCCGACTCGCAAATGACTTAGTGAAATTTCGACCACAAGATCCTGACCCGATTTTAGGAACCACCAGAACCACGATCTGAATGCATAGATCTGCTGGCTACAGGAACAAATCAAAGGAACCCCAGGAATTGGTATTTCGTCCTAGATTGGTCAAAAATCGCCAGAATGAGTGTCTGGAGCGTTAAGCATCGTGTGAATGCATTAAGCATCACCATTGGTAGTGAAGCCCTAAGAGACAAACTTACAAAACCATACTGTTTCTCACTAGATAGTATTATGCTTAATATTAACAGTATAGCCTGCCTAGCCAGACCATATAGAAGGAAGACAGTCGTTCCTTCTTGACTACCACCGGCACGACCGGCACCTACTAAATTTCAAACTCCTCGCTTCGCCTGCCAAATTTCTCTGAGATCGACCAGCCTGGCTACGCCACTCGAGCATCCGTGGTATGGTGCACGTCACTTAGTCACCGCTACTTTTGTGCAACATCTTTAGCACCTCGAGATTTCACCCGAATTCTTATCCCTCTTGCCAAAATGCTTGTATTTGCCCAAGGAACAAAACCTCCAGACGGATTTCGATAATACTTAAATTTGAGGGAGTTTTTTTTTTCATGGAGGTCAATTTGGCGCATCCCTACGAAATATAGCTATACATGATCAAAAACTCTCGCTACTGTTTCGGGAACTCGTCTGTGTGATTTATAGCGTGCAGAACTGAATTGTTTGGCCCGTGGTTGAGCATCATCAGGAAAAATTCAAAATGCTGTAGCCCGGGTGACAGCTATATAGCGCTATGTAGGCACAGTAGCACTATGTAGGCACACCTTACACTACATTGACCTATATAGTGCTATATAGTCTAAAGCCACACTACATGTGGCTACATAGTCACCAAGTGCTACAGGTAGCTACAGGAGCTACCACTGCGGCTACAGGCAGCTACAGGTGCACCCATAGTACATATGTGACACATTGAGGAAAATTAAGGAAACATCAGTCATATTACTTGCGTGCCTGAACTTTCTTGAACACACCACTTCGTAGTATTTTGCTTATAACTCATTAGGATCTTAACCAAAAAATGTCATGAGACTATGGAAAGACTACCCTTGACAAGGGCTATAACTTTGATTTTCTTCGAAAAAATTGCCAAGGTCTACCATAGTCACTCCTTATCAAAATCTGTATTTTATTCTAAGTCCAATGGATATGGTATATATATTAGTTGCTGTCTTTATATGTACAAGGTCCTGTAGTCTAGTGGTTAGTGTTGCTCAAAATTGTGTGAACTAATCAGGAGATCTCAGGTTCAAACCGAGTCAGTGGCAGAAAATAAAGTGGCCCAATTATGTAATCATTTTTGTGGATCACCTGTAGTAGACCTCCGAGGAACTACAGTCTACTACTGTAGCACTACCTGAATCTACATAGCACTATATAGTACTACGTAGTACTACATAGTTGCCTCACATGCTATATAGAAGGGACTTAACTACCAAGCTACACGGTCTACCCTGGCTATATAGTACTATATAGTGACCAGAAATTTTCCTGATGATCATTGGGTTCTACTGGGTGGTGTTTCGTGTGACGAAAGGCTCGAGCATGTGCAACTGCGGTTTTTTTCGCTTTTCTGGCCATGATGAACGGTCCTCGTAACAAGGAATTTATTTGGATTCACCATCACTAGGTACTGCATGAAACTCGTAGCTGTAACTTGACCATAGCTATGCTAACATCGAAGCTGCTCCTCCCGCCCCAGCCTAATTTGGACTTGGGGTTAGGGTTACGATTTTTTTGCGTCAATTTGGCGCCTGCACAAAAGTAGCGGTGACTAAGTGACGTGCACCATAGTATACGCCAGGCTGGTCACGAGCCTATGCTTTCGGCCCGTTGGCGCCATCGATACCGTATCATAGTAAACTTTGGTTGCCTTATTTGGTATGCAAAAAAGACTGTCACAGCGGAGACTGATTGTATTGCAAATTACCTTTCAGCGCGTCCCAGTCGCGTCCCAGTCGCGTTTCAAATTACATTAATTATCGTTGAATCTGCAGTGAGGTCTGTTTTATCATGGGCAGCTATACCACTCCGCTTATGAAGAGTGCTCGCATCAACCGACAGACTAGTTCACTCCAATTTCTAATACCCTCTACACCTGAATCATACCCTAGGTCTGCACCAGCCAATCCCTACCACTTCCCTTCCCCTTCACGTGTTGCCGCACCACAGACATCCACCCCACTCTAAAGGTCTTCGCCATCAGACGAAAATTAGTAACAGAAGCAGCCAAAATTTCAAAGTGAGTTACATACTTCCAAGATCTCAATCGCGCAAGTGGCAGTAAAATTTGTTCAGAAACCAAAACATTGATCGACTCAGCGACCAGCTTGGATTACTAGTAGCTCATGAGTCAGTGCCATGGACCAACTTCACTGGTGTGAAAGCAGAAACACGACTCGGACTCACCCAGCACATATATACCTCCTTCCATGCCAGAGAACATTGTGGTTAAATCTAGCACGCAAATCACTAAAACTCACGCAAACTCTCTCGTCGCAGTTGCACTGAGAATCTTTATAGCAGAATACGCCACACCATTCGGCGCCAGCGTCAATGGGCGTGGCAGAGACTGATGATACCAAAGCAGCAGCGACGGCGAGGACATATGCAGAAGAGAAACGCATAGTGTATGAAATGGTGATGAGATCAGATAGGTCTGTTAGTAAGAAAACATCTTGCTCTTATATGATGTTGGAATAATGTCCTTTATGGTAGTGTCGCATTCGAACAGATACTATTATCTGCAAGTGCAATGCCAGCGGACTGCCACGCAAGGTCTATTGGCAATCTGTTGTGGAGCGATCAAAATTTTATGGTGCTAAGCTTGGGCTAAGCTGTAATATTCTCGTCGAAGATCATTATATGCATGCTTCAAGATCCATTTTTTGCATGCAATAAGGCCGCGGACTAGCTGGCATTAAGTAACAAGAAGCAGCCAAAATTTCAAAGTGAGTTACATACTTCCAAGATCTCAATCGCTCGAGTGGCAGTAAAATTTGTTCAGAAACCAAAACATTAATCGACTCAGCGACCAGCTTTGACTACTAGTAGCTCACGAGTCAATACCATGGACCAACTTCACTGGTGTGAAAGCAGAAACACGACTCGGACTAAAGATGACCTTTCGTGCCAGGGAACCTTGTGGTTAAATCTCGGACGCAAACCACTAAAACTCACGCAATCTTTCAAGCCGTGACGGCGAGGACAAATGCAGGAAAGAAACGCATTGTGTGTGAAAGTGCGATATGATTTCAGAATCATTCAAAACTCATACCGCACCTTCAGTGGCAGTGGCACAGATATGTCTGATGGGTCATTAGGAAGACATCTTGCTTTAGATGTTGAATCATGCTCTTCATGGTAGTGCCGCATTCGAACAGATAGTACTATCTGCAATGCCAGCGGACTGCCAGTCTGCCACGCAAGGTCCGTTGGCAATTTGTTGTGGAACGATCAAACTTAACCTTGATTTTGTGGGGCCAAGCTGTGACATTCTCGTCGAAGATCACTTTATGTATAATTCAAGCGAAAGTGAAGATATTCTGAACCAGGGTTCACTCTGTAAGGAACTACAACCATCATTCCATTACCGTTTGATTGCGGAACTTCACAGATGACGGAACCTCCTTTATGGCGGGAAAACGATATATTTTGACGCTACAGGTCCAGTATGATCAAACATACATACGCATATACATAAGATGTGTCCATTCACAACGTGCGATAAGGCGTTCAGACCAGCTGACATTAAGTAACAAAAGCAGCAAACATTTCAAAGTGAGTAACTTCGCTATTCCAATATCTCCATCGCTCGAGTGGCAATAAAAATTTTGCAGAAACCAACATGTTGATCGACGCAACCAACTTGAACTACTAGTAGCTCACGAGTCAGTGCCATGGACCAATTTCACTGATGTGAAAGCAGAAAGACTTGGACTCACTACGCAGAAAAAGGCGAACTTCCGTCCGAGGGAACAATTTGGTTAAATCTAGCACGCAAACCATTGAAACTCACGCATGTCCCCACCCAGCAGGTGTTGCACTGATGATAATCATAGCACATCCACGGACAACCCTCGACACCGGCGTCAACGGGCGTGGCAGAAACTGATTTTGCCAAAGCAGCAGCGACGGCCAGGACAAACGCAGAAGACAAACGCATTGTGTGTGAAGATGTAATATGGGATTATATAAATCTGAAGGGTTAGTAGGACACCTCGCTTTTATAAGCTAGGTAATGTTCTTTATGGTTATGGTACATTTTAGGAAGAATTTATCAACCATTGACCGGACCGAAATCCCCTCGCGTCAAGCAAATGTCCGAGCTTTGAAGATCTTCCTTCTTGCTCTGGTGTGCCCCGTTCGGGCGGATAATATCTGCAATACAATACCAGCGGACTGCAGCGCAAGGTCGGTTGTTAATTCGGCGTCGACCGTCGAAAATCCCTCCACCGGTGAAATGTCGTTGACGGTCGAACCCCGGCAAAACTAGCTAGCTCGGGATATTAATGTGTTGTCCGTAGTTCGTAAGTCCAAATACTCAAATATTAATTGACAGTCTCGAACGCTCATTCCAACATGTATCCATTGTAAGACTGCCCATGCCTCTGCTCAAGCATCGACTGCCAACGAAAACGAAAAGTGATAATCCTAGCGAGTTCATATATAGGAACAGGGTGGGTGATTCGATGATGAGTTGGCCCAATTCCTCTGTGATCTTGGCAGTCAGAAGTACTTATATTGTTGCCACAAGTCGAATCGAGTCGAACCAAGGTGGAAATCGACACTTACACCGGCTGACCTAGATATTATCAACAGCTCAGCTGGGCAAGGAGGCTACTTCATCATACCCTACCTATCTTCAATGATTATGCTCATGTTCTTCGTCGATTTGTTCCTGCATCATTTCGTATCTGGTGAGTTATTCCGTCATCTGGTGCTCTCTCTAGGCCTTGATGCACCTAGGGATGCTGCTAGCAGGATTTTCCTCCCAAAGCACGATATGCCGCGCCCTTACTACGCTCTGGCTGAAATTCATGTGGAAGTATATGTCAAGCATCAAACCATATGTACTAAATGTTCAAGTTATCAGTCACCGTCAACGCCCATTTTATCATTATAGCCTCGTCGTATGCACTATACAGTAGCTCCTTCCTTAATTGAATACAGGCAGCAGTATTCATTGTAAGCACAGGCCTTGGTGTTCAAGTTGTACTTATCATCCAGTTTGTTTCCTTCTTGTTTTCCCCCCAAGTATACATCATGGATATGCACGCAGTCTCCCATATACTAGTTCATCCAATACAATATGATAGTCGCTAGTACTAGTGGCTCCCAGTTATAGCAATCTTGAACTTTTGAGAGAGCGCGTTACGTCGAATCGAATCATATCAACGTTAAAGCATACACGAAAGGGCTCTACTTGTACAGAAACAACACTGGACTGACTCTTACTTCGTAGCCCAATTGTACCAGGCCGGGCCTATTGATAGGTGCCAGTACTTATTCCCCCTGTTCCGAAATAGATCTGCGGGCTTACAACTGTGATCATTGTGCATCTGTCGCCGAGGTCTGACTTCACTCAATCGATGCTTGCTGTGCCTGCCGCTAAGCAAATAGTATTTGTGACGCTAACCTCGAACCTGTATTCCCTTAGTTGAAAAATTGTCGATGCAAGGAAATCCTACCTTCTAACCCGTGGTATAGGGTTAGGGAGAGTGGAACCTCACCACCAGCGCGTGACCGTTGGATGGGGCAAGGGGAAACAGCAAAAACCCACGGCTTGATGCACTCGTCTGGAGAGATGAGAATCAGAACAGCTAGGTCCACCACTGGGCCAATTATGAGGGTGTAACCATGAAGGCTGGCCAACAGGAACAAGAAAACCACGGCTGTAAAGTTTGTTGTGTGACGCTATCGCGACTCCGGGTCATCAAGATTCGGGTGTTCAGGAATAGCTCTTTGTCAACGGCCTGAGGATCAAGTGCAAGAGCTCAGCCGTCGAGTATACTTTGAACATAGATATTCAGATGACATATTCAGAGGCTGTAGCACTCGTACTGCACGATGACGCAGAGCCATCGGGGTGGACCACAATTTTTGGTATAACTTGAACGGATGAAGTAAGTAATGTAATCGCAGGAGTGGTGAAATACTTACCATGTTATAGTTAGAGATGGAGCAGGGGAATAGCTATATCATAGTTCGGAGCAGAGTCAAATTCTTGGTGGATGGCACGCAGATGGTCGTCAAGTTCCGATCGACCTTGTGTTGTGCGACGTCAATTGCGTTTTTGGACGAGCGCGCACGAAGACAGTCCCGAGTGACGAGTCGAGGGTGCCACTTGATCGATGCCGACCACCATACCACCCACCCTCGCCGTACCCATAAAAAGTTCATGAAATTGCGCCAAAAGCAAAAAAATTAATGAACAAAAAGCATCAAGTACTAAAAAAAGCAAAAAAGAGCATAAAACACTCCAAAAAACATTAACCATCCATTGCGTGATATCGTGGCCCGCACCTAAACCTAACCTACCCTCTACTCCACTCATCGTCCTATGCTTAGATCGGTCGGCCATACACCCCACCTCTATCCAAAGCCTCTTCATGACCTAGGTCAAGCGGCGTCGACTCGGAAATCCCCTGTTCTATGAGGACGACGGCCAATTGTCAGAACACTCCTTGAGCTCTTCTTCCACAGCTTTCCGGCCTGCAGCTGTAAGAACGGGAACTCCGGAACTGATATCTTGTTCAAAGTACTGGGGTATAAACCTGCAATACATAAGCGGTCAATTCAGTACCGAAAAATGGAGGGGAGAAACAAAACGAAATAGACTGGGAAGAGAGGGAGGAGAAACTCACTGAGCACCCTTCCTCTTCCTCTCACCAGCCTCATCCCTCTGCTTCTGCTCAATCGCAAGTTTTGCCTTCGTAGCCTCGCCATACTCTTTCGCCAGCAGCTTCGTCGTCACAGCATCCCACAACTTTCTGCTCTCATTCGGAAGCTGCCTCTCTAGCGGGCGAACCTTCTTCGGGACCACGAACAATGTCGAGAGATCTACGAGTGTCGCGTATTCCGTTTCCGATAACGAAGGGGCCGAAAAACTTAGCGTCGGGGATGATGTTGTTGATAAGGATGTAGATGGGGCAGGGGGCGATGCAGCAGTCCGCCGCCATCGTATATGATTCCGCCAGCATCCATCAAAGACAGCTACGACCCGAGCCGTGGGGACGTGTTTCACTTTCGTCCATTCCTCATGTTCTGTGGATCCTTCGTCGTACGTGTGTATCACACCCTCGACTAGAAAGTGTGCGCGGCCTAGCCAGGACTTGTCCCATCGTCAGCGCCCATCTCATCACGATTCCCTACTACCAGGGGAAGAGAAACGCACCTCTTCTTTATACTCAATCACAGCCCGATACGCGACCCCCTTCGCCCCAATACAAGTAACGATGGTACTGTCCCCCACAGTGATATAAAAGCTCCCCCTCAAGATCCCATTCACATTAGCCACCGGGTGCGTGATGTGGTATTTCTCGCCCATGCCTGGGCCGGATGTAAGATTGATGTAGATGCCCTTGTTGAACGACCCCGGTGCGACGCGCACGGTCGTACCGCTCACTTTTGCGCTGATCTGGTCGATGCCTGCCATTTCCACCCCACGCAAGGGACACGAGGCGTAGTATGCGCTTACGGGGGGGTGGTGCGATACCTGCTCTGTTACGTAGACAACTCGGATGTGGTCTCCGCCTCTGTCCTTGTCCTTATCCTTGTCATTTCTCCCACTCCCGCTTCCGTTAAGTGGAGATAACGAAAGCTTAGAAAGTCCAGCATCGCAGTTGAGGGACGTAGGAGCTGTGCTTAGGGTGGGGGACATCTTGTCTTTGGAGGTAGCAGTGAGGCTGAGGGCGCTACGCGTGCTCTTTGAGCTCTTGCCGCTGCGATTACTCTTCACGCTCACTGTCTCGCTTCCTTGTGCCGGGGGAGGGGGAACGGAGGTATGAACGCGGAGAATGGGGGGTTGAGTCGGATCAGAGCTGTAGGAGACTGGTGGGACGTCCCAGTGCCCGCGAAAATGCTCGCCTAGGACGCTGTTGTAGGGTTTGCACACTTTGCCGTGCTGTGTGAGGGATCAGTTGGAGGTGGAGGCGAGGTTGGGAGGTGATGTGTGAGTTGGACGTACGACGAATTTAAGGTCCTTTGTGAATATGAAACGCACAACTGCCAGGATGCGCTCGAAGGGATCGTTAGAATCGTTGATTCTAATTTGGCATCAGCGAACGCCCATAAGCACCCACAAAGGGAAATAACAGAGCAAGAAGTAGAAGCAACTCACGCAGCGAACAAATCAGGTCTATCGAGATAATGCCAATACTCGAGATTCGGAAGCGGCTCTAGGAGACTTGCTGGTAATGATAGGCGCCTGATTGAAAGTCCAGAATCAGTGACATGTTTCACCAGAGAAAGAGGGAAAGGAACGGACATGGCGGCGATATCTTTGACTCCCAGACACTTCTTGACGAGCTGAACGATCATGCTCAGTTTGCCGCCTTCGCCTGCGTCGCCCGAGTCAGGGAGGGAGATGGTCGGGCCTGGGGCTTCGTCGTCTTCTAGAACTTCGCCGGAGGGTATCTTGATGATTGCTTCGTCTGCCATTGTGGATAATGATCTTCCTGATCTTGATTGTTGTGCTTGGGCGTTATGGATGAGAGGAAAAGAAAAGAAAGAAAAAAGAAAAAGAAAATATGCGAATGTGTGTTGTGTGGATGGAGAGCACACCGGTGTGGTGTTCGAGAGAAGGAAACACGTGCGTGTGTCGGATGATATTCCTGTATGGGCGCTAATTCACACTACTGGAAGGATAACCCTCGAATTCAGATCCTCAGTACCCAGTATTCAATTCGTAATTCGCAAATCCAGCATGTACGAAAGAACGAGGCTAGTGACCATACAAGGAATATTCTAATTCAGCAACGCCTTCATGCATCCCCGGTATAGGCAACGATGATCCATGTATTGCAGACTACACATCAACTCATTCTCAACGCGTGATGCACCGCGAGAACTTGGCAGGGAACGCCGCTTCTTGGGTAATGGGTTTTGGCTGGTGTCAAGGTCTCTGGCAAGTGCATCACTGGAAAGAAGCATCACTATCACCATGTCGATAGTGTTGGAACTTGGAACTCGGTCAGATGATCAGCTCATGTATAGACACCTGTTTGCATCATGGAGAGCTGACAGGGCACCGGGTATCCTGAATCACATGTCCTAATCTTATTAGACCCGCAACGGAGCATAAGAAGCGGGTTATTTGCAATACCAATACTTTGCCTGATACCGAGATGGGGTTAAGTGGCGCAGCCACGTTGCATCATACATGCTAGGACTGACGTAGTTAACTTACCTGGAATCACCGTATCAGCTGAATAACAATACCACAGAGACGAGACTCACCGATACCACAAAGCATACGATCGTGACACTCAAGGACCGACAGGCGTAACAAACATTCTCTTCAAAGACTCTATTGCCACCCTTGCGCTCATCCTTAACTTGCCTTCCTCATCACCCTCAGCATCAACAAATCCAAGCCCCATCTTGAGGGCAGCCTTCTGCACTGCCTCATCTTCTCTGCCAGCATCTCCTTCCCTCTTTTTCCTTGCCCACCACCTTATCGCGCGTTCGCGCAGCTCAGGGTTGCGCATGACAGCCGCACGCGTGTATTTCAACAGATGTGCACGGGGGATGGAACGCTCGAGGTGTGCGAGAGCTGGGGCGAGGGACATGCTGGGTGGTCCTGGGTGCTGTACCTCTGGGAGGAACTGGGTGAGGATTGGAAGTAATAGGAAAAGCGCTTGGCGTATGAATTGGATGTTGTCGTGCCACTGTTCATACCGCCGATTTAGAATGTGAACGATGCCGGAAGTGAGAGAGACACACCATGAAGACTTGGGTTCCGTCTTTCGGGAGTGGAGCGGCGCTAACAGAAACTAGGACATAGCCTTCTGCAAGGGCTGCGCATACTAATATGCCTAGAATATACCCCCTCCATCTATCCCTCCCATTCGCGCTAGTAGTAAGCAATAGCAGCACTGCCGCAGTACGTACATAGGCGAGAAGGGCGCCTGCAAATACAAAGAGGGCGTAATCACCCGCTGAGGTGCATGGGGCACATGTTTGCAGAGCCTTTTGACCGAAGCTGTGGACATAAATTTGGAATGTAAGGGGAGTGGGGTATGGACGCACCGAACGAACCACCCCCTCGATTCATCGGTCTTGAGGCGACTTAGTAGAAGCTCGAGATCGGGTGGCATTTGGATGGACGGGGCAAGTCCACCATCTCCTGCTCCAACTCCAAAACCAGCTTCTGATAATAACAACGCACGGATGCGGTCAACGGGGAGAGTGAAAGGGATACGTAGGCGGGAGAAGAGGTTTGGTGGACGTTGAATTAGAGCGTATAGGGAGTACAATGAGTGGAAGAGCACGATGACGGTGTGATTGTTGAGTCGCATCGAATTGAGGGTGAAAGCACACTTAGCACAGCATACACATTCGTCATTCAAACACGTGTTCGAACAGACGCAAATTCTATCTGCTCGCAATGGCCGCGATTTGGATCTTGACCTTGGCAGGCGTACGGATGTGACCGAATCTGGGTTAAAACCTGTCCGTTCAGTCGGACTACTATCCTAAGTCCGTGGGTACGAGTACTAGAATGTGCTACAAATTCTGTTCTGATCTGGGTTGTCCATACGCGCTGCCCGCACAACTGCAGCTACACGTGTAACTGTCAAACCGAAAGTAGGAACTTGGAAGTACTCAGGCTAGTGTGGAACCAACAGAAGGAATGCGCGACTCCCACGTTGTATCTGAATGAAAGACAGTGAGGAAAATGCCGAGATTTAACTATAATGACAATTCGACGAGATTAGGTGTACAATTGCACTTAAGGTGTGCTGTATGTATGCTACGAGAGAAAACACGACCCGCGGCCGCCTGGTGGAGCTATCATGACTCGGATATCAAGTACTGGCATTACGCATGGAATCACGTGCACACAATCTCGAAATTCTTGAATCTTCCAACACGAGAATTCGAATGCGCCTATCAGAGTTGAATCGACGCGATCAACCGGGATGGCTCGGGGATGAAAATATGTCGCCATATGTGTTTGCTGAGCATGCTCAATTCTAATAGACGCTCGTACTAGCATATACATGGATGACATGCGAATCGCCGTGGAACACTGCGAAGGGCCGCTCGTCGCTCGAGTCCGCAAATGGTAAGTTAAGTTTACTTGTTCAGTATACCTAGTACTACTTTCCATCCATCTAACACAAATCTATGAATGACATGCGAAGGGCCGCTCGTCGCTCGAGTCCGCAAATTACATGGATGACATGCGAATCGCGGGGGAACACCGCGAAGGGCCGCTCGTCGCTCGATTCCGCAAATGGTAAGTTAAGTTTACTTGTTCAGTATACCTAGTACTTTCCATCCATCTAACACAAATCTAACATATATATAGATCTAGACTCAGATGCAAATTACGCTGAATTGTTTATATGAGCCCGTTTGTCCATCTGTAGTACCATCATGATGGCCCCATTCTACTCCACTGAAGTGCGCTTTCAAAACTTGGAAATCCCTGCCGTAGTATGACTGAACCTGGCCCTTACAGCTTTATGTCACTGCTGACTCAAGAGCACTGGTCGAAAAACCTCTCCCTGAAGCCCTTCATCGCACGTCCCTCTTAATGAGGGTACTCTGTTTTTTGGCGTTTGGCCGCCCAGGTCTAGAAGATCATTGGAAGTCGCTGCAATCAGACCAAACCTTCGAAATCGTTAGGAGCAAGTCATGCTCTATCCTGGCCAGCACCATCACCACAGTAAGCTGTCCAACTCCGCGCAAACTTGAAGCTCGCTGACATACTCCAAAAAAGGCAAGCGTCTTGCTCGCTACAAGTGTTGTGTTCGTCAGTACGGGCTCTCCTGTGCCATACTTTGACTATACATCACCCGCCCCTCATTGCCTACTTTTTATATCCCTCATGCTCGCCATTATCGCAATGCTGACATCTGGCTCGAGCATGATACGCTGGCTGCACGCCGATCGGCAGTGGACTCAAGAAGTATGTTTTATTTTCGCCATACTGATTGCACCGGCTGACCTAAATATGATCAGGAACTCAAGCCAGCCGGCTACTTTGTCCTGTCCTACCTGTTGTCGATAGTCACCCCCATATTCTTCGTCACCTGGTCCCTACATTGTTTTATCTTCGGTCAGTTATTTATCTATTTGAAGCTCTCTCGCTTCTCATACATTCCCCCAGCGATGTTGATAACAGGCTTTTGCTCCCAGAACACGATCTGCCGCGTAGTCACTGCGCTGTGGCTTGCTACGTACATTTTCAATATCGGAACGATATTGATGCATTCTGTGTGGAAGTATTCGACAACCCTCGATCACGCTAGATATCACCAGTAGTAATTTCCGCTATCTTTCCGCTCTCCACTTACCGTTTTTCACTTTACTTCTTTTTCTTTTTTACCTGCGGTTTATTACAACCTCGGGCTCCCTGCCAATCTAGCGCCACCTTGAAGGTGGTTCAAAATGTAGTATTATGCAAGTCTGTATTTTCAGTTACTAGTAAATCAATCTTTCAAGAGCGCCTTCCATCGTATCTAATAATCATATCACTGTGAAAGCATATGGCGCTCTATCCGTTTGAAGTATACACCGCGTGCACGCAATACAGGAGTCGGGTATGAAGTCAAGGTATACTGCTGCCGAGACGCTTAGGTAATGACACCGCGGCGGCGCTCGAGCTCAGCTTACTCTCCCAGACCTTCAATCACCCTTTCCCTGGTTCTTCTGACTCTAACATCTAAACACGTTTTGTGACTAGCGCAATCCCTCAAAATTTTTCATATGTTATATTATCTTCTCGCAAGAAGCACAGTTCACCTAACAGAAATTAAGAGACATGCCACATGACATCTTTCGCACAGATATCGCGATGTAGTAGGTTCCACTTATGACCTCTTTGACCCCTGATCTTTCTGAGCTTGGGTGACGGATAGTTGAAAATTGGGTGCTGGTGTATGCTCCATTTTATCCAGTCATAGTGCGAGAATGGGCATCTACATTAGCAGTGAGTAACATTTTTAATACTTCTGTGTTCTTTCAACCTTGCGCGTGCTCACTGTGCAGGATTCGGAGCTTTGATTTGTAGGTGATTAATCGAGCAAGTTTGGATCCAGGAACCCCCATACGCGGCACTCCGAGTCTGCTTACATCGAACCATGCCTAATGCGCACTCGCTGTCTCGGTCTATTGCGATTCCTTACAGTCAGACATGTGCGTATACGAGCGCGTGCTCACTGCAGGATTCGGAGCTTTGCTTCGTAGGTGCTCGATTAATGAGCATGTTTGGATTCAGGAACCCCCATACGCGGCGCTCCGAGTCTGCTTACATTGAACCATACCTGGTGGGCATTCGCTGTCTCGGTCTATTACGATTCCTTAGAGTCAGACATGTGCGTATACGCAGGTCAAACCGTGACATTCTCATGAATTGCATATGTGGCAGAGTTTGAAGCGATTTTGAAGTGAAAAACTCGGAATCAGGGTTAACGTTCAGCTGTAAGGAATCACCATCTTCATCCCGAGCTTCACAGATAACAGAACCTCCTTTATAGCTAGTGGGAAACCTATAAAATTGGGCGCAACCCCAGTGTGATCAACATACATTCGCGTATATATAAGACGTGCGCATTCAAAAAGCTGTGTGCAGTAGTATGTAAGGCCCGCAGACTGTCATCTATAATTAGCTGATAAATAACAGCCGCAGTAAAATTTTGAGCAGTGAACTACCTACACAGAATTCCAAGGTCCCCACTGCTCGAGTGGGAATAAATTTTGCTCAGAAGCCAACACGTTGATCGACTCAGCGACCGACTACTACTAGTAACTCACCGTTAGTGTACTGCGAACGCAGAAACACGACTTGGACTCACCATGCATAAATAGCCGAACTTCCGTGCCCGTGAGTCATATGGTTAAATCCAGAAGCAAATCACTGATACTCACGCAAATCCCAATCCAGCAGTCTGCGCAATGAGGATAATCATTATCTTTGCAGAAGATGGGACAATGGCCGGGGCTATCGTCAATAGCAGAGACTGATGATGCCGAAGCGACAATGACGGCGAGGGCAAATGCAGAAGAGAGACGCATTGTATGTGAAGATGTGATATGAGATCAGATAGGTCTGAGGAGTGAGTAGAAGACATCTTGTGCTTAAATGTTGAATACTATCAGATACTACTATCTGCCAGCGGACTGCCACGCAAGGTCTGTTGGCGATTTGATTTGTTGTGGAACGATCGAACTTAAGCTTTGTTTTATGTGTCGAAGATCATAACATGCATGCGTGATTCGAGCCGATCAAGCGAAAAGTGGAAATAGGTTCACTCTGTAAGGAGCCACAATCTTCATTCCATTACCGTTTGACTACGGAGCTTCACAGATGAGAGAACCTCCCTTTTCGCGCGAAAACGATAAAAATCCGACACTTCGAATCCAGTATACATTTGCGCATATATAAGGTGTGTACTCTCAATGTGTGCGGTAAGGCTTACAGACCAGCTGATGACTATTGAGTACCAAACGCAACAAAAATTTAAAAGTGATTTACCTATTCCAAGATCTCTATTGCTCGAGTGGCAGCAAACTTTGTTCAGAAGCCAACGCTTCGATCGACTCAGCAACCAACTACTAAAAACTCACGCGTCAGTGCCAAAAACTACACGGCGCAGATGTGAAAGCAAAAACGAGGCTCGGACTCACACCGGCAATGCATAAAAAGAACCTCTTCCGTGTCAGTGAGTCATGTGGTTACATCCAGAACACGAACAACTGAAGCTTACGCAATGCTTTTTAGGGCAGCCGACGCAGTCGTCACTGTAAGAGCAGAAGATAGGACAATCCCCAGAACTATGGTCAATGGGGTTGGCAGAGATTGACGATGCCAAAGCGGCAACGACGGCGGCGACAAATACAGAAGAGAAACGCATTGTCTGCGATAATGTGATATGGGGTTGGATAACCTGAAGGGTCAGTAGGAAGATACATTGCTTTTATATGATGATCAATATTCTTCGTGGCCACGGTGCGTTTTGGGAAGGACTCATCTACCGTTGGTCCACCGGAATCCTCGTGCCAAGTGAACATCCAAGCTTTGAAAATCTACTGAAATTCTTCTTGCGTGGTTGCGCCCCATTCGAAGGGATAATACCTGCAGCGCCAGCGGTCTCCCACGCAAGGTCCGTTGGCAATCTAGGGTCGATCGCCGAAAATCGCTCCTCTGGAGAAATTCTACTGAGTCGAACCTTGGCAGTACCACTGGTAGCTGATTCGGAAAATATCGTCTGGAGTCGTCCGATGGAATCCGTTGATTCAGAAATCCTATAAATTAGGCGCAAGTCCAGCATGATCAAGATACAACGAATCCTGTTTAAAACATTGACCTATTCGAAGATCTCTCAAGTGGCAATACAATTTGTTCACTGACAGAGATCAAAACGTTGATCAACTTAGCGGTCAACTTGAATTACTAGAAGCTCACGAGTCAGCAGTGCCATGGACCAACATCACTGATGTGAAAGCAGAAATACGCCTCGGACTCACTAGGCATAAAATCATGTATGTCCCCCACCAGCAGGCGGTGCACTGATGATAATCAAGGCAGAATAAGGGACAACTCTCGGCGCCAGCATCAATGGGGGTGGCAGAGACTGATGATACCAAAGCAGCAGCGACGGCGAGGACATTTATACGCAGAAGAGAAACGCATAGTGCATGAAGTGGAGATCAGATCAGAAAGGTCTGTTAGTAAGAAGTCACTTTGCTCTTATATGATGTTGGAATAATGACCTTTATGGTAGCGCCGCATTCGAACAGATACTATTATCTGCAAATGCAATGCCAGCAGACTGCCACGCAAGGTCCATTGGTAATCTGTTGTGGAGCGATCAAAATTTTGTGGGGCTAAGCTGTAATATTCTCGTCGAAGATCATTATATCCATGCAGGATTCGAGCCGGCATCAGGCTTCACTAGCACTTTGAAAGGAACCACAATCATCCTTTGATTACGGTACTTCACAGATGACGGAACCTCCTTTTGGCGGGAAAACGATAAAATTCGACACTCCGAATCCAGTATACATTCGCGCATATATAAGGTGTGCACTTTTGCCATAAGGCTTGCAGATCAGCTGGTGACTATTAAGTACCAAGCGCAAACAAAAATATAAAGGTGAGTTACCCGTTTCAAGATCTCCATTGCTCGAACGGCAGTGAAATTTTGTAGAGACCAAAATATTGATCAACCAACTTGAATTACTAGTAGCTCATGAGTCAGTGCCGTGGACCAACTTCACCGGTGTGAATGCAGAAACATGACTCGGACTCACCAGGCATAAAAAGAGTATCTTTCGTGCCAGTGAGTTATGTGGTTAGATTCAAGACACAAATAACTGAAGCTCACGCATTTCTTTCTAGGGCAGGTGGCGCACTGTTTAGTGTGAATGCAGGCGACGGGACATGCCTCGGTGCTAGCGTCAGTGGGGGTGGCAGAGATTGATAATGCCAAAGTGGCAACGACAGTGAGGAGAATGGCAGAAGAGAAACGCATTGTGTGTGAGGATCGAATATGGGATCAAATAAATCTGAATGGTTAGTAGGAGGACACCCAGTTTTTATATGTTGAATAGTGTTCTTCATGGTTACGGTGGATTTTAGGCAGAATGTATCCGCCAGACTCCCATCATGATTGCGTCAAGCAAATACCCAAGATTTCTTCTTGCATGGTCACGGTGTGCCCCGTTCGGACATATGATATCTGCAATGCCAGCGGACTGCCACGTAAGGTGTGTTGGTGTCGATCATCGAAAATCCCTCCGCCAGTGAAATTTCTTTGACGAGTCGGCGGTACCTGAATCGTACTAAGGGATAGACTGAGCATCAGGAAAGGACGACTAGTGCCTCAGGCTGCTGGCTATCCGCTAGCCTGCCGCTTACGAATACTCTGCAACAAGTGCTGACTAAGCGAGACTTTGTTCTGAGTCTTGAAATTTCTGAAACTTTGATACCCTAGGCCTGGATCCATGGCTATGACCAGAGAACGACTCACCCAATTATGATATCAGATAGAATTTAACTTCGAATAGTGACTAACCACCATTCGCACATGTAAGTCCACCTGCAATACATCAAGCACTATCCTTCAAATTCCTGGGTATACCGTATAACAGAACCCTGTGCTTCACCTTCATGAAACAGCACACCAGTCGCTCAGACAAATGGAGATTATCCCTCTGGTACCCACGCATCTTGAGGTGTGTCTCTGTTTAGACCACGTTCTTCCACAGAGCTGACATTCGGCCACACGACACAAATCCATAAACAGTCTAAATATCGACAACATACCCCTTCATCCCAGACTTCTTTCTTGCGAAGATTGATTAGATATCGTCTACTGGACGAGATAGAAGGAGATACGAACCAACACTGTATCAAGCCCTTTAGCACGCCCGAGGTTTATCGGTGAGTTTTCATGGGCAGGCAAGGGCGTAGGTGTTGACTTCACTTGGCGCAGCTATCACATCGGGAAGGTGGTTAAACGAGCACCCAATAATGTTAACCCACCACGAGGCATCCTGATCGCTTGAGCTGTGATGTTGCTGCGTTATATCCGAGCGTTGCGCCTATCTCGAGAACACTGATAAGTTTTTGATTTACATTTTTGCCAGTCAGCGCCTTGGCACGTTCATTTCACTTGGGATGGAATTAGTTGTCTGGTCTGCGTACTTTGGGTATGCGCTTTTTGAATACGCTTTGATGTGGACCCGGTCTAAGTTTGGAGTGGGAGAATATCATTCTCCACGCATCCTCACGCTGCAGACGCTTAGAAAACGCGCCACGCCTGGGACCTATAGAGGTTGGTTTGTGCAGCCCCTTTGTACTGCGTTATTGGGACTTTGTATGCGCTTTGACCCATGGAACGGCCAAGCTCACGGCGAGGAGACGATACGTTCCTACACAAATTATCCTTTCAAGTCAAATCGAATGCCAATCCATTGGCAACGCTAACCGAAATTCTGCAGGTACGCTGCGGTCTCATCGTCCGTGATGGGCACTACATCTACAAGGCAGTTCATGGGACTGGGTTGCCCGTCGCCTTTGACTTGAACATATACCTTGGCATTTGCTTGCGTGATCTCTTGATGTGATATGAAGTAGCCACACTTATGCATGAGCTAGTCTGTCACGGTGGGGTGCTCATTGGTTCACTCTGTTCTCAGTAAGTTGTTCATCCGCACGTTGTCCCATGTTTATGCTATTTGTTTATTATTCTTGAATGAAGGCACGCTGCTTAACGTGCACTGTCGGTATTCAACGTGGATTGTTGATCACGCTCATTATTTGTTTGTCACATGGCAGGCGAGACTCTTTTTTGACTTGTAATTCCAGTGTCATTATATGAATGTTGAGATTTAGAGTGAGTTGTATTCGTTTGTTAAGAGCACAATGGCTAACAGTTCTGTCATGGAGAAGGAGAATAAACTACAACGCTCCGAATACGTCATAAGATGCGAAGAGTAGAGCTCTTCGCATCCGAACGTATTCGGACACGTTCCTTTGTTTTCACTATAGACGTTCACACTGACGAGTCGTTACTCTTTTACTACATCACACGTTTCACCTCCCTTTGTCATCGAACGCCTCGTTTCCCCCTTATGCGCGAATCTTATCAAGTCCTTGAGCCACTCACAATATGTATATAAACTTGTCCTCTACGCCTTAGATTTCAGCAATATAGACGAGTCCTACTCCATGCTCAAAAGATTGATCTCGAAATACTTCCCCGAAAATCGCCCGCCAACGTCTCACACTCAAAGTCCCTCAGCACATAACGAAGCCTTATCAATACATTCCCCTTCGAACTCAACCTCAGCCTTTCAAAACTCATTCGTGTGCTCTGACCACCTTCCCTGGGCAACAAGTTGTGGACCAGAACGGTGGACTACATCCCGTTCCTCCTCTTCATCACAAATCGCATTTTCTCTTCCGCATCCAAGTATCCAACACCCTTCTTATCTTGTCACTTGCCCGGTTATACCACAGCAAAAGACCGCATTACACAATAAGCCCAGATGGCCCCATTAAACACTCCAGACGATGTGCCCGAGCCCCATAATTTCGATGTTGCGTCACGTTATGGCTTGAATCGATATTTCTGAAATATCGATTCAAGCCATACCAGACTCGGGGAACGCTAGACTTTCGCCAGCATGGACCTGAGCCTCAGTCCCAGCTTCTGCTTTAGCTACCTTCCACAGTATGCCCTACGGATTTGTATATCAATAAAAACTGCCTTGGGAGCCGGCCCAGACGGAACAAACTTTGTTCCGTCTGGGCCAGCTCCCAAGGCAGACCTCCTCCCGATGATTTCGCTGTGATTCTTCATAGGCGAGTAAATCTGCTTCTGTCAACTCGATTCGCGTCTCATCATCATCATCATCGTCCGAATCTGTAGAGTCTGCAGTAACCCTGTCCTGGCTATTGCTTGCATCCACTTGTGGTGCTTCATCGTCACTCTCACGATGGATAGATGCAGCTGCCTTGCAGTCATAAGAGATGCTGCCTCGGAAAATGATTCAAATGCAGTTTCGAAGCATGTGAATCCTGATTTGATATCCAGTAGGTCGCACCATAGAACCAGCAGGGCGAGCATCGAGGCGCAGTACAAAGTTCTACATGTTGGATCATTTGGACGAGGAAAGAAAGGGCCGACAATGTTGGGTAAGGTACTGTGACCCTTCGAACGAATGACACGACGATGTGTATGACACTCCTTATAATGGCTGCGATCGTTTCGAGGACGTCCACGTGAGGATGTGATAGCAATCGATCGTCCATTGTTTTGCTTTTCGGAAGCAGGAATGGCCTCTTCGTACGTGTTGATATTAAACTCAAAGAATGAATTTGACTCGAGCTCATTTCCCCGCATCGTGTAATCTTCCAGCTGTGATCAAAGGAACCACAAATCATCGTTTGATTACGGAACTTCACAGATGACGGAACCTCCTTTTGGCGGGAAAACGATAAAATTCGACACTCCGAATCCAGTATACATTCGCGCATATATAAGGTGTGCACTTTTGCAATAAGGCTTGCAGACCAGCTGGTGACTATTAAGTACCAAGCGCAAACAAAAATATAAAGGTGAGTTACCCGTTTCAAGATCTCCAATGCTCGAACGGCAGTGAAATTTTGTAGAGATCAAAATATTGATCAACCAACTTGAATTACTAGTAGTTCATGAGTAAGTGCCGTGGACCAACTTCACCGATGTGAATGCAGAAACATGACTCGGACTCACTAGGCATAAAAAGGCGATCTTTCGTGCCAGTGAGTTATGTGGTCAGATTCAAGACACAAATAACTGAAGCTCACGCATTTCTTTCTAGAGCAGGTGGCGCACTGTTT
Organism: Suillus brevipes Sb2; assembly: GCA_011800875.2. Lineage (NCBI taxonomy): Eukaryota > Fungi > Basidiomycota > Agaricomycetes > Boletales > Suillaceae > Suillus > Suillus brevipes. Next base: position 28,490 of record JRHT02000181.1, on the reverse strand, counting down.
AGTGTGAACGCAGAAGACGGGACAATGCTGGATGCCAGCGTCAATGGGGGTGGCAGAGATTGATGATGCCAAAGCGGCAACGACAGTGACGACAATGGCAGAAGAGAAACGCATTGTGTGAGGATGAAATATGGGACGAAGTAAATCTGAGTGGTTAGTAGGAGGACACCCAATTTTTATATGTTGTTCTTCATGGTTACGGTGCATTTTGGGCAGAATTGATCCATCGGAATCCCACTGCGTCAACAAAATGCCCAAGATTTTGATTTTGGAGGTCTTCCTTCTTGCATGGTGTGCCTAGTTCGGATATATAATATCTGTAATGCCAGCGGACTTGCCACGTAAGGTGTGTTGGGGTCGACCATCGAAAATCCCTCCGCCAGTGAAATTTCGTTGACCAGTCGGCGGTAACAACTGGTTCGGAATGTTTTGTCCGGAGTCCGTAAGTCCAGATATCAAAAATTAACTGACGCTGTCTCAAGCGCTCATTCCAACATGCATCCATAGTAAATCTTCGATTCAGAAATCGTTCTTCTTGTTTAGCCCCGTAGTTCTGGTGACATTTGAGCGACCTATTCGTGTAGATGGTTCTCGATTCAGAAATGGTGAGGTGTGTGACAGACTCTGACCACAATCACGACGAACTGCTCACTCAGTTGAGCACCGTAGAGCCACCTACGTTGTATATCAAATGGGTAGTAAGGTGTAGAATTTCACCAGTCATTTAAATACACTTACCAACTAATCAGTCTGCGTCTCGCTAATTGAAGAAAACGAATGTTAGCCAGGTACGAGAGACCACAGAGTTTCTGAAGACGATGCACATGCCACAAGTTGCCAGCTGTATCAGCCTGTATGTAATGAAACGGTTCAAGGGTTGAGAACTCGCTTACTAAGCCAGGGTTTTTCAGACAAGCATGTCTGGTTTGGAATCAATCATCAATCGCAAGGCTCCTAGTCCATGGGAACTGTTCAAGTCGAATCCTAGCCTTTATTTAGCCTCGAAGCTATATAAACGTATCAGCCAACAACTACCCTGTCGTTCATTTTCTCCCGTCCGCACCATATGTATCTCAGACACTCACAACACCGACGTATCTGCCCTGATACCACCCGGTGATATCCTCATTCACGCCGGTGATCTCACACATTCCGGTACTCCTCGTGAGCTCCAAGCTACCTTCGACTGGCTAGTCTCCCTTCCGCATGAGCACAAAATCGTTGTAGCTGGCAATCACGATACCTACCTTCAGACGGACGAGGGTCGTTTATGGGCCCGTTCATGGCAACAGCGTGGCATCATCTACCTGGAGGACGAAGCTCACACTATCCAAGTGCGCGGTCGCGCATTCAAAATCTTTGGCAGCCCATTTACTCCGCAGCACGGCAATGGCTCCTTCCAATACCCACGTGCGAGTGTCACTGGCACTCCTAGTCGTTGGTCCGTCATTCCAAATGACACAGATATTCTCATTACCCATGGTCCTCCTCACGGTCATCTCGATCTCGCTGGACTTGGCTGCAGAGCCCTCCTTGCGCGTATGTGGGAATTTTGTAGAACACACCCGCCAGTGCTTCATGTATTCGGACACATACATGGCGGACGTGGAATCGAAATTATGCCCTGGGACTCTGCTCAGTCAACATGGGAGGATATTGTGCTCAGGAAAGGAGGTTGGTTATACACTGTGCATTTGCTATGGGCGATGCTTTGGGGCGGCCCGGAACACAGTTCAAGGACGATTTCCGTCAATGCCTCTGTGGTAGGAGGTCCGCGAGACCGCGATATACGGCCTCCCATAGTCGTTGATATATAAGAAGTCGCGACGTGCTGCACAAACCCACTAGTGCTTTCACACACTTACTAGACAGACTCGGAGCTCTACCCACTTACAAGATTAGGTCAATACGCCTACCCATATCTATTATAAACTCGTACTACAGGAAACTGCGTGCTTGTCACTGAACTGACTCACCCTTCCATATACCCTCCACACAAAGCCTTTGAATTCTTCATCTGTGCCTCCTGGATTTTAATTCCGTACGCTTTCGCTCCGCCTCAATATCTGCGACCTTGATCGTCTCTCCCCTCTTTTGGATTCTTGGATGAGGTACCGTATTGCGACGCACCCGACATAACATAGGACTTCGCACTCCCTCGCTTTTCAGCCTTCTCCAGTTTGGCTATTAGACAGTACATTCAGGGCGCGGCGACTACCCTGAGCTCAGGCTGCTTAAAGATGACTACACCATCGCGAATCGCTTCATTATATGGTCTTGGCGGTGCTTTTAATACCAACTTGTAAGACGGGGTTGTTTACAGTATCAACGCTGCAGAAATTTTCATCCGCTGTAGAGGCGCGGGAGCCTGGACGAGATCATCAGTTGCGTCATGGGAGACTGCCGTTTCACGAACACGCACGAAGAATCGTGTTATCGCGCTCCCAACAGCAACGACAGTGATATTTGTTTTTCTTGCCTTTGAGGTGCTTGGCTGTTAATTCTCAGCCACAGTTAACATTCTAAGTGGTGAGCTGCTTGTCTTCAACACCTGGACAGTGCCGATTAATCATTCATGCAATATCATATTTCAGCCGCGGTTCTCGCATTCATTATGCACGGTTCCTCCAGGCTCCACTCGTGACCTGTATCCCCACCGGTCTCTACTTTGACACCCGGAATATGGAAGGGAAGAGGCTTGCAAACGCTTTACACTTACCATAATCAAGGTGACAGACTCGTGTTTGGGGTTCCGTGATATCAGATGCGCGCACGGACACGCGCACAGGTAGACCCCCAGTACACCCACTATATAATAAATCTTATTTTTACAAAGTACATAGAATTTTGTGATCCTGTAGAGGGTAGACTGATACTCGCATTGACAAACTACATAATCACCAGTCTACCGTTTGATGGGGGGAAAACGAAAACAAAGACGAAGCATCGATTACGGCGGACAACTTGAACATCGCGATTCGAGACTGAGGAACGAAGTAGAAATTACTGTCAATATCTATCGTGCTTTGAGGATGTTCGAATACTTCCACAAAAATTCCATCCATATCATCCCAATGTTAGCGACGTATGTTACCACCCAAAGCGCAGTGAGGGTGCGGCAGATTATGCTTTGGGAGCAAAATCCTGTTAGCAACATAGCTGAGATGAAATATATGAGGGCCCAGAAAGCACCGAGTCGTTGACAAACTCACCAAACATGAAACAATGCAGGGACAAGGCGACGAAAAAAATGGGGGTGACTAATGACAACAGGTAGGACACGACGAAGTAGCTGCCCTGCTTGAGTTGCTGGTACTAAGTTAGCCATTGTAAGTGGTATGGCAAGAATAACCCTTACTTCTTGAGTCCACTGCCGGTCAGTGTGGAGCCAGCGTATCATGTTCAGGCCGGATATCAACATCGCAATCATGGCGAGCATGAGAGACATTAAGAGCAGAAAATAGGGAACGGGTGATGAATAGTCGAAATATGTTACAGGAGAGACCGTAGTGACAAATACGCCGCTTGTGGCGAGGAGGACGACCGCCTTTTGAGACTGTGTTAGTATCGGCTTAACTTAGTGGGGAGTTGAATAGCTTACGGTGGTGATAGTATTAGCCAGGATAGAGCACGACGTAGTCCTAATAGTTTCAAATGCTTCATCTGATTGCAGCGACTTCCAATGATCTTTGAGATCGGGGTGTCCAAGCGCTATAAAGCAGAGTGCCTTCATCAAGAGGGATGTGCGACAAAGGGCTTCCGGGAATGGTACAAGTTCTCTGCGGTCATGGGTCCCATATAACTGGAAAGGCCAGCGTAATTAATTATATGACAAGGATTCATAAGTTTTTTGAATGCACCTCAGTGGAATAGAAGGCGGCCATGGGGTGAAATTGAAGAGCACAGATACGATTGTTTCACCTGCCATGGAATATATACATACAGCTTGTGATCATTCTCGTAATACCTACCTCGGGGCTGGATAATATTGGTGTGTACAGCCCGTATAGCCAGAACCCTCTTCGGCGTTTGTCACGGTTATTTTAAATATCACGCTAGTATGAAAACTCAGACGCTACTCCGGGAAGGTGAAGGGGCGAGAAACCTGCTTACAAATTCGATCGCGGACTGGCGTCTCCTTCTCTCATTGCCAATGCTAGCGCTGTTGTGTCCTGGATCTTGAGCTATCACGCTAGTATGAAAACTCAGACGCTACTCCGGGAAGGTGAAGGGGCGAGAAACCTGCTTACAAATTCGATCGCGGACGTCGGACGTCTCCTTCTCTCATTGCCAATGCTAGCGCTGTTGTGTCCTGGATCTTGAGCTATCACGCTAGTATGAAAACTCAGACGCTACATCGAGAAGGTGAAGGGGCGAGAAACCTGCTTACAAATTCGATCGCGGACTGACGTCTCCTTCTCTCATTGCCAATGCTAGCGCTGTTGTGTCCTAGCGCTCGAGATCCAGTCCACATTCCATGGTTGATATTGCACTAATCAACGTCTTCAGTCCCTTGCATCATCCACACGAGCTTGTCAGCGTCCGATTGCTTGTGTGCAGTTATGCAACAGTGCAAGGAGTATTCAATGTATTGAGTCATAATCGGTGGCTTCACCTGCCAGCCTGCCTATTCGAGACGAACCGCTTAAAACTTCCTTCGCATGACGCAACGGGCGTTTTTAGCTTTGATGCTCTGGGATAATGATACTGGCATGATCCAGAGTTTGCATTCTTATCAGTTTGCCACCAGATGAGGCAATCCATCTCCGAGTCAAATTTCGATGTGTAAGTGACTCAATAGACTCTATGACGACGAAGTTTGCACGCCAGATTGTGTCCGCTCTCTATGATATAGTTGGTGGTCCAGGGAGACTGAACTCTCACATCATGCTGCAGTAGCAGTACACGAGACAGTTTGCAATAACAATGTTGGCTCTGTAGAAGCAATTCGCGTGATTTCCATGTGCGAACTCCCTAGATGACATACGATGGACACTAGTTGTCTTGCAAGATCCCTGGGTTGCAACCTACATGTTATCAATTTCTCCAGTCTCGTCATCGTGCGCTTACTAGTTGGCATCTTGTTTTTTTTTTTTTTTTTAATTCAAATTTAATGTCCTATGGAGAGAGATACTCTAAGGAGGACAGTACTAGCTAGTCGAGGGGACCCCCAGTGTCCCCATCGCATCTCTGGGCGCGCGGATGCCCTGGTGTGAGGCGTACCCCCACCAGTCCGCCGTTCCCGCCGGCCGTTTTAGGCGCGCCGCCCTATGATGATGAGATGACATTGTTGTACATATATGCTGTATGTAGGCTGGCAGATGTGCAATATAAAACGCGTACTCGTCCGCTTGCGCGGATTGGTACAGGAGTCTGGTTGGATGTATGGAAAAACTAAGTGTTTGGGCCCTGGTTTGAGCAGAGGGCCTCATGTCTTGAGTTCCGTGAGGTGCGATCCAATAGTAGAGGGTGATACATAAGACTCCGTGTGGACGAGTGGTTGAGGAGGGTACGATGACGATGAAGTGAGGGTGATGTCGGTGGTGGTATGCGTGATGTGAGTCTTACTATAACTGAAAAGGAGCGAGTGATTAATCTGTCGGAGCGTTGGGCAGAGGGACTACACCTAGTACTGCTTTCATTCGACCAGTAGCATTGATATACGTAACTAGGTGAGGAGTGGCTTCGGGCGCAGATAGAAGGAACTGGATGGACGAGGCGTCACGGCCTAGAGCTGCGGTGAGGAGGTGACGTTCTTTGCGGTAGTGTGGGCATGCAAGGAGATAGTGGTGGACCGTTTCATCGGTGTTGGGGCAGTGAGGGCAGGATGGGCTGGCTGATTTCTGAATGCGATGCAGGTGCTTGTTGAGTGGCGCATGTCCTGTGCGTAGGAAGAGGTATAAGCTGGTGAGGCGTTTCGAGAAGGTGGCAGACAGTTTGACGAAGGATTTGCGAAGGATATTGGGATCTATACGATTGATGTGGTGGAAGCGAGGGGAGGTGCTCCATAGATGTTTCCATCTTTCTGCGGTGGATTTCGCTTGAGATTCGATCAAGGCGGAGATGCTCAGGGGGAGGGTGCGATGGCGGAGGTAACGAGGTAGGAGATGCGTTGGGCTGTCATTATGGCGTCCTTCTGATGCTGCTTTAGCATGCTTGTCTGCTTCTTCGTTGCCGTGCATGTTGGAGTGCCCTGGTACCCAGCGAAGGGTCACGTTGAATCCATTGTGTTCACGCGCTGTGCGCTGCATTATTCTGCGAAAATGATCCGCCAGATAGGAGCCGGGGCGTGAATAGAAACTCTCACCTGCAAGGATTGTCGCTTGGTTATCGACGAGGATAGAGGTAGGGAAGGTAAGGTTCGGTTCAGTGGCTATGAGGTGCGCCGCCAGTGTTAGTCCCACTTCTTCCGCCTCAAAAACTGTGTGCTCCTCCTCTGATCCTAAGTGAAATCGCAATGTCCTTGGTTGTTGGCCTGCTCTGAATAGCACTGCCGCTGCCCCAATTCTCCCTTTGAATCCGGAGCCGTCACTATAGATCTGAATGAGGTCAGTAAGGTGTTCGCATTCCTTGATGGCGTCGTCCTTGGTTGCAGCGATGCGAGAGGTCCACGAGTTCCTCGTGGATGGCGGGCGGCGAGCTGGGATTAGTGTTTCGACGGTGTCAGGGTGTAGACCGAAACGACGTGTGAGTCGGTGGAGGGATGTGCGATGTGAGGCTACATAACGGTCTGCAGCCCTGCGTACTGGGATGAAAAGAGGGTGAGAACTAGGGTGAGCCGTGAGGCGAACGATGGAGCGGAAGCATGCGTTTTGGAGGAGGAGGGTGGTGGGAAGGAGATTTGCGTGAGCTTCGAGTGTGTCTGTGGCAGTGGTCCTCAAGGCTCCGGTTATGGCTATGGCTGCCAGACGCTGAATTGACGTTAGGCGCTTTGCAACACCAATGGAACCGCGTTGCAGAGTATTAGAACCTGTATGGAATACTGGGGAAAACCAAAGATCAGCAGCATATAACATCTTAGGGACCGCCACTGCTAAGTACAGTTGACGCATAAGGCGCATGGGTAGACCTTTGGCCGATGCAGATAGGCGACGTAGTTGCATAACATAAGATAGGCCGCGCGCTATTGCGTTATCGACTTGTGCCTTCCAGCGAAGTTCCTGGTCTAGGATGACACCGAGGAATCTGTGAGTCTGAACTGGGCGGATAACGGCCCCTTGGATGTGCATATTAGGGCGAGGTTTAAGTCTATTCATAGAAAAATCCATTAGTGCGAATTTGTTAGTTTCAAAACGGGAGTTATGATCTCTGGACCAGTCATAGCCTCCTCCTGGGCGTTCTAACATATCCGCTAGGATAGCGTGGGTCTCCGTGAATGTGTTACCTATTGCGATAAAGGCCGTATCATCAACGAAGGCCAAGGTGAGTTCCTTCAGTGCTCGACGATTGCCTCGAGGTGTTGCGACGTCCACGAGGCCGGAGCTGTATATGATGTAGAGGATCATAGACAGTGGGTCGCCCTGACCGATTCCATTAGTGACTGGGAACCAGTCCGAGGTGAATCCGTCGAACTTGAGTTGAGTTTGTCGCTGCGTTAGTAACCGTTCAGTGAATTGGACTATCTCACGAGGTATGCGTCTCATCCGCATGTTGTGGATCAGCCGGGTGGTCACCGCGTTTGGGAACGCGCCTTCTATGTCGAGAAAGAGCACAGAGGCTACTTTGTGCGAGCGCCACGCATTTTTGACTGTCTCCTCCAGGAGATGGAGTGAGTCTGTGGTGGACCGTCCTGGGCGTCCTCCAAAGTGCGTGTTAGGGAGGAGATGGTGGTGCTCGAGCACGTAGGTCAGCTGGTCTGCTACTACCGCTGTCAGGAGTTTACCAGTGGTGTTGAGCAAAGCAATGGGTCGATATGCTTTGGGGATGCCGTAGTTGGGTTTACCTGGTTTCCGCAAGACGATGGTGGTGAATTCCCGCCAGGGTTGATAGAACGTTTGATGAGAGAATGCGGCTGAGAACAGGTGGAGGAGATATGGGACTAGTATCTCAGAGCATTCTTTAAAAACGATATTACAGATCCCGTCAGGGCCGGGCGCCTTATATCCACTGAGTTTGATGATGGCGCGTTTGATTTGATCCGTCGTGATGGTGGGCATGCGTGCCACAGGGTCCGGATAGATGATGTCCTGGGGAAGACAGTCGTTAGCGGGAGGTGGCGGGAAGAAGGACTTAGCTAGAATTGCGCTTTTCGCGCTATTGGTGGCCGCTTCGGCCACTGTGCCATCTGGTCTGGTGGTGCGTAGGGTGGGGACTCGTGTTTTGCCTCCGTCCGAGGGCGCGGAGGAGATGTACCTGTTAGCTGTCCATAAGTCGTTACCTTCGATGTCTTCCAGCCATTCTATCCAATGTTGCTTCTTAGTCGCCGTGATCTCGTCAGCATAGAGCTGCTTAGTCTTCTTCAGGTCAGTGTGGACTGCGTGGGTTGGGACTGCGCGCATCTGGTAGGCTAGCTTGTCGAGATCCCTGATGCGCTGTCGAAGGTCAGTGAGGCGTTTGGTCCACCATCGTTTGGAATGGGGGCACGGCTTTGAAAACGGGACGCATGCGTTCATGGCAGATGTGATCGCATTGGTGAGGTGCTTGGCCGCTTGTTGGAATTCGTCGTCGGAGGCGAGTGGGATGGCTGGCTTGATGGTTATGGCGGACTGGAGATGCGTTTTGAAGGCATCCCAATCGACTTCTCGCCAGTTACGGCGTAGTTCAGGTATGGTCTGTGGGATAACGAGTTCCAGGGTCAGTAAGATGGGAAGATGGTCAGTTTTGGGGCCACGTAGGTCGGGTGCGGTGTCACATGAGACAACGGCGTCCAGAAGGTGTTCGGTCCCGAAGACGTTGTCAGGGCGGGTCCAATTGCCCGTGCTAGAGGCTTGCAGGGTGGGGATGCCGCAGGGGAGCAGTTGCACCATGCTATGCTCAGCGATTAGATCTATAAGAGGGTTAGCAGCAGCGTAGTTGAATAGATGGCGGTTCCGTATATCCTCCCAGAGGGGGTGGTGGCGATTGAAATCGCCCATCCAGAGGATATGGTCTGTGGCTGAGGAGCGAATAGAAGCGTTATTAAGTTCTAGAAAGTTGTCGAGAGTGGTTAGCGTGTTGGCGTGATTACCATCATTATATATATTAAATAAGGTACATCGGCCGAATGCACCAGACAGTTGGACGGCGACGACGTCTGAGGATGGGAGGGTCAGCTGCGTCCAGCTGTTCGTGTCTAGTTTGGTGCTGATCAGGATGACGGCTCTGGTTCGTTGCTGGGGGTGTGTGAGATGTTGAGAGGGATAGAGGACGTGCCAGTGGTGGTTGGCGCTGGTGTTGCGGAGGAAGTTAATATGAGGCTCCTGGATTACCAAAATGTCCCAGTCGACGATGGTAGGGGAGTTGAGTAAGGACAGTTGCGCAATGAGAGAGGTGTTGAGATTTTGCTGCCAGATTCGGAGTCGGACGGTGTTTCCGTGGGCGTTGTCAGACATAAGAGGGTGATGAGGAGGGGGTGGAACTTTCAGATTGACGAGATGAGGATGGAGAGGGTTGAGGGGTGAAGAAGGTCGTGGCGTCTGAGGGAGAGGAAGTGTTGGGGGTGTCGAAATCGATTGGGGGGTAGAGATCCGCCATGACATCATCAGCAGTGGGGAGCGTTCTAGCGGGCGGGAATGATATGGTAGCTTGGCGGAGGGTGCTGGTGTTCTGTGTTGATGGAGGTTGTGTTGGAGCAGGGGTTTGAGTGGGAGATTGGGTGGTAGTGGCGGTTTGAGGGCGCGATGGTGAGATGGCGTGAGTCCAGGCAGCTTCAGTGGGGAAATAGGGCATCCGGTTCTCTGGGAATCTGTCGTTCAGGAGTTCGCATCTGCGAATGAACTCGGGACACTTCCTGCTCCAGCTGGTATGGCTGTCAACGCGACAGTTGGCGCAGCGGGTAGTGCGATAGGCGTTGCATTGGGAGGAGGGATGTTGGCCTGCGCAGGTACCGCAGATATCAGCTGGAGCGGAGCAGTTGCGGGCAATATGTCCATAGGTTTGACACTTGGCGCAGCGGATGGGTTCCTTCTTGTCTTTGCGGACAGCAATACGTTCTTGTTCGATGCAAAGGCCATCTCGGAGGAGGCCGTTCGCCGTATACGCGTCTGCGACTTGAAGGAGGGCAAAGGCTTTTCGTTGTTCCGAAGACCGACGAGCTGGAGGTTTGATCCAGCGGATGGAAGTTAGGGAGTCTGTGGGGAGTGAGTTCTCTGTTTCAACATGTCTGAGGAATTCGGCGTCGTCAAGCTGCAAACGAATCGGTAAGTATTCTAGAACGATAGCGAAGGTACGTGAGCGGAACGATACTGTGGATTCGAATTGGCCCTCCAGGAGGGTGCGGCCTGTGGGGCTGCGAAGCCATGTTGCTAAGTCCTCGGTGTTCAGTTCAACTGCAACTCCACCGTTGCGGAGTACCGACACAGCTCTAACATATCCTGGGGGGGTGTTATCATCGCGTATGTTGCCAATGGCTTCCTTTAGGCGGGCGGCGATATCTTTGTTTGACGTCCCTGGAGGGAATAGCGAGGTGCCCGGCTTGGGGTCTAGGATGATTTGGCAGGCTCTGATGGCTGCGCGTCCGATTGCGTGGTCGACCTTCGAGGGGAGGTGGGTGGCCGTTGCTGCGCTGTAGGATAGCGGGGGGGCGGGGTGTGTGGGGGGTGGGCTGGTTAGCATCTGTTTGGAGAGGAGGTTTAGTCGTTCTTGGGTGGAGTCTAGGGAGGGAGCGAGGAGTTTGACTGCATTCTGGCAATCAGAGACAGTGGCGTATAGTGCATCCGCTACTTCCTCAATGCGCTCAGCAGCTACAGATACCCCTCCTTCTTGTTCGGTACGTTCGTTGGCGGCGAGTCGATGGAGACGTTCGGCTTTATCCAATGTTGTGGCCAGGGTCGTGTCGGCTTGTTGAGCTGTCTTGGAGAGTGCCTCTGAGGCGACATGGATGCTGGCTATCTGAGGTGCCAAGGCTGCGATGGTGTGATCTACTAGACGGGATGAAATGGTGTCGGTAAGGGAGGTGGCGAGGGTGTTTGCTGCAGCTTCGGCGATTTCACAGACAACCTGTTTCCGGAGTAGGAAAGCCACTGCTCTGATGGCAGCGATGACGGGAGTCGGAGTGGCAGAGGACATCTGCGTGATGTGGAATAAGATAGAGGATAGGTGGGCCGCAGTGAAAGGTTGATTTTCGAGACAGAGCAGTTTGGAGGTTAGGAACTTCTCCGCGTCGGTTGTATCCATCACGTCGTTGGGCATGGCTAAGATTTCATCGGTAGTGATAGGGTTACGATTGGTACGACGGGTATTGGGGGCAGTGGTGGGGGTCGGCGAGTGCGTTTTGGGTGGGCCAGTGCCGGCTGTTGTGTTGGTTTTACCTGGAGGCATATTAGTGTGAATGAGTTAGAGAGAAACTTAATGAGTTGATGTTTTTGGAGGGTTTTATGAGTTTTCTGGATGAATAGATGGTTTGAGGGGGCGCCGTTGGGCGACGCTGGCGCCGTTGGGCGCGTTGAGCTCGAGAGGTGTTCTGGGGTCTTTTTCGGGGTGCCACTTGGTAAGTGACTAAGCCGATCTGCTATCGGTTTTTACTTCTGGAATCTCGGCTGCTTTTATCACCTTACCAGTGCTTGTCTACATTTTGAGTAGGCATAATATATCTGCCGGAGTGTCGTACACGCTGTGTGGGAAGGTCAGGCTTTGCCAGGCCAGTGCCAGAAGGCAGGGGTCTGGGCGAGGATCCCGCGAAAATCCGAAAAGAAGAGCAGTTTATGCTCGGAGAGGATTTGGGATCAACCAAAGCGAACCTTCGGAGCATGTCGAGTCCGAAAAGTGCGTAGACCACAGGGTCCAAAAGGAAACACTGATACAGACCAAAAACACACTAGAAGTTACAGAAGGGAGGTGCATGCGTGCGAAAAAATGGGAGAGCGACGGGAAAAAGGAGATGGGCGCAGAGAAGGAGGGAGTGAAGGCGCCGATTCTCAAGTCGAGTCCTTTTGACTAGGAGGATTCGGATGTGTGCTTCAATAGAATTAAAGCACACATGTGGAGGATCTTCATGTGACTGTTTACAAAGGCAAGGTTTCACGCGTCAACGCTCGCAAGCTCGCGATCCGCTCGAAACGAGCGGGTGGTTTACATGAGGGAGGCTGTGATATTATTGACCAATACAACAGCTAGTCATAGTTAAAACAGAAAAACCAGCCCGAAATCTGACGAAGCACACAGCAGGATACTGTCAACACAGAAGAAAACAAAGTAAAGGCTACGCACTAGGGAAATCTAGCATGATTGAGGCTTGTTGCGTATTTTCGCACGAATTCCGTTGATATCGTCCCAGTGTTAGCGATGTACGTGACCATCCAGAGTACCGTTAAAGCACGGCATACCGTGCTTTGGGAGGAAATGCCTGCTAGCAACATCGCTGGGGTAAAATGGATGAGGACCAAGAGAGAGAACCTAAGGACGAAAACAATCCACCAAATATGAAGCAGTGCAGGGACCAGGCTACAAAGAACATAGGGGTGACTATTGACAACAAGTATGACACGACAAAGTAGCCGCCCAGCTTGAGTCGCTGAGATCTTGTCAGTTGGTGTAGGTGGTAGAGCGAAAATAAAACTGACTTCTCGAGTCCACTGCCGATCGGTATGAATCCAGCGTAACTTGCTTGAGCCAGATGTCAACATCGCAATCATGGCGAGCATGAACGATACTAAGAGCATAAAATAGGGAGCGGGCGATGAATAGTCAAAATAGGTCACAGGAGAACCAGTAGTGATGAAAACACCACTCGTAGCGAGGAGGACACCTGCCTTTGGGGTAGTATATTAGTGCAGGCTTCAGCTCGCGGGGAGTCGGATTACTCACTGCGGTGATAACGTTGTCCAAGACAGAGCACACCCTAGTCCTAGCGATTTCGAATTCTTGCTCGGATTGCAGCGACTTCCAGTGATCTTCGAGATCGGGACGCCCCAGAGCACAAAAACAGAGCACCCTCATTAGAAGGGACATGTCATCATGACGAAGGGCTTCAGGAAGAGGTTCCTCTTTGTCAGGTATTCTTTGATCGATCGTCACGTATAACTTGAAAACCAGCCTGGTTCAGTCATACATCAAGTTTTCTACGCTCTGAAAGCGCACCTCAGTGGAATTGAATAGCGCCATTGCGTTGAAATAAAGGAGGATAGATAGATTGGTGCACGTTTCATATTACTGACTTGAGGGGGGAATGTTATATACCCAAGACTGTCACGACTCAGCACTGGAATAGAACAAACGCACTGGAATAGGGATATCAAAGTTGAAGGAAGAAGAGACCGGTAAATGGCACGGTCCGACTCCCGGCGCCGTTGAAATTATGCCACGATTAGTATTGATGCGTTTGCATGGTTCGATGGTCTAATGGTTATGATTTCTGTCTCACATAATCTTGTCCACAGAAGGTTCCCAGTTCGATCCTGGGTCGAGCCACTTTTTTCCTCTTTTTCACCGCCGCGGCCAGGGCCATTACTCGAACCGGATCGTCGCCACGGCCCACGAAATGAAACATGAGCCTCTCGCCATTGCGTATGTATTCTGCTTTGAAGGAAACGCGTTCTCAATGCTACACCATTCAGGATGATATCTGACTTCTTCCACCCGAACGTAGGAGGAGTGGAAAACCACATATTCATGCTCAGTGCAAATCTCATCCGTCGTGGTCACAAGGCATGATTTTTCAAACTTCCTTTGACGTTCTCTACAATGTCGCATCCAACATTCGCAGGTGATCGTTATCACACACAGCCATCCTCCAGACAGAGTGGGCGTACGCTGGCTTCTGCCAGGCTTGAAGGTATACTACATACCATTTCCTACCATCGCCTCCTCCGCCACACTGCCGAATTATTTTACGTTTTTGCCATATTTCCGCGTCATCATTGCACGCGAGCATATTCACCTGATTCATGCGCACGCGAGTTTATCATCTCTGGGCCAGGAGGCTATTCTTCATGCGCACCATCTTGGCGTCCGCACGGTATTCACTGATCACAGTCTTTTCGGATTTGAGGATGCAGCGAGTATATTAACCAACAAACTCCTTGCGGCTGCTCTCAAAAATGTCGACGCCGTGATTTGTGTCTCGCATACTGGGTAGGTGGTCAACCCCTTACAATCGATATTGTCCTTATTTTCTCGTGGCCGTGAATCAGAAGGGAAAATACAGTCCTTCGTGGTCAGTTGTTTGAGAAGTCTGAGGATTCATCTGCGCTTGTCGTCCGGCCAACTGTTTATGTGATTCCAAACGCTCTGGTTGCGGAGCAGTTTACTCCAGCTACCGAGCCGGTCTCGTCAGAAACTAGTAGGTACTTCCATTTCGTTGTGGCGAAGGAAACAACTAATTTTTCTTCAGTCTACATCGTGGTTTTGTCTCGTCTGGCGTATCGTAAAGGCATTGACCTATTGGTAGCCACTGCCCCTCGAATATGCTCCGCATTTCCAAACGTCAATTTCATCGTAGGTAAGTCGCTCTATCTCCAGTATCATCTAACCCTAATTCGCTCGCATAGGGGGAGACGGACCCAAGCTGAATGACCTGTTGCAAGTTAGAGAACGACATCTCCTTCAAGACCGCATAGAGCTCCTCGGTCCAGTCCGACATCGCGACGTGCGAGATGTAAGTAGACAGGAGCGAAGTCGACTCTTATGATCATGATTCACACACGTCTCTGCAGGTTCTTGTGCGAGGATCTATATTTTTGAACACTTCACTGACGGAATCGTTTGGGATCGCCATTTTGGAAGCTGCGTGCGCGGGTCTTTATGTGGTCTCGACACGAGTTGGCGGAGTGCCGGAGATTCTCCCTCATGACATGATCTCGTTTGCGAAGCCAGAGGAGGATGGTGCGTGTTGGACGCTGTGCGAGGCGCACATAATTCTGGACCGCTTTTCACTATGATTTTTGTCAGACTTGATTCGTGCGCTATCCGAGGCAGTCGCGATCGTTTCGAATGGCCAGCATGACCCCATGGAAGCTCATCAAAGGGTAAAAAACTTTTACAACTGGGGAGAAGTCGCAGAACGAACAGAGGTTGTATACGATGCTGTCGTCAAGTCTGAGCAGAAGGATCTCTGGACTCGGATGCAAAGGTAACTTCGCACAATTTCATGCTGATAGACGGTTAAAATGTCCTAGAACTATGGAACTGGGGCCATTTGCAGGACCGATCTACACAATCATCCTTGTGGTGGATTGCCTGTTCTTCCTATTTCTGGAGTGGTTGATGCCACGACACGATCTGGACTTTGTTCAAATGCATTGGGAACACGACAATTTTAGACAGGTACAGTAGCTACTAACATATCATCTCTCGAGGATAGCTTGCAAAAGGTGCCGAACCAAGAGACGATTAACCATAATGACTAGACATGACAAAATGAGATTGTAATGCTAATACTGTGTCCAATGGAAATGCATCATCGAAAGCAGACCAAAAGTTTGAAAAAAAGAACAATTCAATACTAGGATATCACACGCCTCGGCCTCTTAAGCTTTCCTCCTCGCCTCCTGCTCCGCTTGGAACCTTCGTGGCCATCGTCTATGTCCATCAACGCGTCAATCACAGTAAGGTCATCCGAAGGCCTCTTCATAGGGACCTTCACGCGATCTCTCAATGAAAAGGACCCATCGACACCCAACCGATCAATCAGAGAGCTTCCCTGATTGTTTGACGGTCGATCGAAGCGATCTCCAGCGAAGGAAGTCTCCTCGAAGTGCTGATTGAAACGTGAACCGGAGGATGCCCACGGTATAGAGTCATGACGGGAACGAGTTGAACGAGGACGTCTTGGTTCTGTGTCGGGGCGAGGAGGTAGAGAGTGCGGAAGGTTATTCTGCAGGAGTCGTGCACGCTCCGGATGCATAGCGAGCGGAGGAGACTGGTGCGACCCCTCGCCGTTTGTATCATGCTGGCCAGAGGGCAATGACTCCACATCAGCGTGGCGCGAGGACTCGTGCGGAGGCAAATCTCGTGATCTAGACCACTTCGAATTTTTTGGGTCATCTGCACGCCATTCCTTCGTATGATCCAGTGAAGGAGGGCCATGGTCATGACGATCATTACGACCGCTGCCACGCGGGTGTTCAGGAAGATCTTTTGCCTCCATTCTCTCAGGAACATGGGGCCGCGGTTCAGGCAGCCGGTTACAGCGAACAGAGGCGTCCCCGTCATTCCTGGATTGTTGAGACGGATGGGCGGCATCGCGTGCCGACGTCATGGAAGAATCCCTGGAAAGCGGAGGTGGCGTGGCGTGATCATCATAATGATGGGAATGAGGACTATCAGGCGTCGGATTGCCGTTGAGATTGGGTTTCCCCTCAGGTTCCAGAACTGGAGGTCCAAAGCGAGTCTACGGCGCTAAAGTCAGTCAAGCTCAAACGACTATGCCAAAATACTCACTCTTGCCGCACGCGCGCCGAGTCGGGATGGTGAATCTGTATTCATAGGCGCAGTCGCAGGTGGGTCAGGCACAGAGAGAGGCTTGCGTGGAAGGAGCTGTAACGTAAGCTTGTGAGGCCTCGATACATTTCCGCACAAAGAAAACGTACAGGTGAAACTACGCGCTCTGTTTGCCGACGTTGATCAACGGAAATCTTGGATGAACGCTCTCTGTCATAAACAACATCCGGACGGGGCTATGGGTGAAAGTAAGGAACAGCGGTCTCAATGATATGCATGCATAACATACCAGCCGGTCGTGATTGTCCTTGGCACCCGTAGGTGGACGAATGGGGCGAGAAACCACAGGCTGCGCGTTACTTCCAGACACAAGATGAGCGCCTCGCCGTGGGGCGGAACTCGCTGGAGGCAGGAAAGGCACAGACTGTAGTGGTGGATGCGGTGAAATTGACTCAGAACCACTAAAACGGTTGCCTCTACCACCAATTGGCATGCTGTTTGTTCCAGAAAGCTTTGGCGTTGGAGCAATGGGAGGCGGCCTTGACATATCAATATGACGGCGAGAAATGTCGCGCTGTAAATTGAAATTAGAAACTCGGCAGAAGGCATTGAAAAAACACTAACCGAAGTCCGGGTCACTGATTCAGCAGGCGCACGCCTGTCATCCCGCGAGGGCGCAGTTCGAGAGACATTTTCGTGTGCTGTGCGATGAGGTTCTTTCCATTCAGAACGCGACAGTTTCGGAGAGCGTTCTGTTTGCAGTTTATTGCCCGTAAATGAATGAAGCGGTGCAAGTGCCTACCTGGAGATCTCCGTCGTGCAGGCACCTCGACATCGTCCATCATCGCCCGAGGGCGTTTAGGAGCGGAGCCGTCGCGATCTTCTCGATAACGTTGATTGTTCACGGGTTGTCGAGAGGGTTCAATGGATTTGGCGATACTAGCTGGAGGAGGGTCATCAATATCCATATGATCTTTGCCTCGTTTATCCCTAGACTCCTTATGAGCATAGGTATCTATCTGAGAGTTCGAATGAGGCGCAGAACTGGAATGCGCTTGCCGAGAGCCTCTCGCGTCGGAGGATCTAATATCTCTTGAGGTCTCCAAAGGAGACAGGCGTGGGCCCGAAGGAATGCGTGCATCATTGGTGGTCAACCGAGCAGCCGGGACACTGTCACGAGTGGTTGGCAGTGGCGAGCGGTGCCCGACATCCAGTCTGCCACGTGAGCCTTCCTGAAAACTGTCGCGCTGTGGTGGCAAAGGCACCCGTTTTCGAGAGCCTGAACAAGCGAGAGATGTACGAGAATAGCAGACGACGTTGGCATGAGGAAGGAAGAGTGGATGGGTGAGGAATACGAACGTTCAATTGGGGGGGGGGATGGGGTGGGGGGTACCAAATGCTCCTGCGGAGCTTGAGATAGCATCTGAGGCGCCATATCCGGGCTTTCATGAGCTCTTGCATCAGCTTTCTGGCGATCACTTGTTCGATGGCGAGGCCGATGACCATCTGCGCTAAGCGACCTGGCTTGAGGGCGCGGTTCTCGCGAGGGCTTGTCAGGTAGATCTGAAATTCGTTGATCCATCTGGGCAGAAGGCGCTTGAACGAAGCGACTGTTCTGCCTCGCTGAGGACAACTCATTGCGTGAGATGTCGGTATCGTTCGACGACGACAACGCGGGCGGATACTGAACGTCACGACTGTGACTGGCAGGCGATCTGGGTCCTAGAGAATAACAAAGGAGAAAAGAAAAAAGAGGAGGATAGATATAAGGATAGGGGTAAAAGGATGAAGAAGATAGGGATCCATGATGAGCGTCCGTGTGTCCATGCGAGGAAGAAGTCGAATACAAAAGAACGAAATATGGTACTGCGCAGCTCAACTCTCGAGGTTGTGCGGGACGCAGCAAAGGCATTGCGCCCTGTACCCCAGGAGGAGCAGACACGCCGACGAGGGATGAGGATAGGGGATGATGTAGATAACGTACTTGTTGTCGACATCCTGTCGGCATCGCGAGGGGTCTCGCGACGCTCGCGTTCTTTGTAAGGAGGTTGCTCGGCTTCACGGTGTTTCCCTTCATGTGACACTGACCGATCGACAGGTGACGGAAGTCGAGGCGCTACCCAAACGCGATCTACATCTGCTATAGGTGAGCCGGGACGCACAGTATCCTTTGTGGATGCTCTGCCCCTATTATGGTCCCCATTAGCTGAGGGCGACCGCTGGCGACGAGAAGACGGAACACGATCATCTGCGCGGTGGCGTGGAGGCGGCGAAAGGGACCGTTCTCCATTGGCTCTGTTGGACGCCAAGAAAGAATCATTTTGACTACCATAAGATTGCATTGGCAATCGCTCATCCCGCCGAGTACTTTCTCCAGGACGGTAATGGCGATCATCATATGACAAATTGGTACCAGCATCCGACCGACCTATACGGGAGGTCAGGGAATCATCAGTCTTGCTGATAACAACGATATCCCGGGTTTCGTCAGCTACACGCCGATCACGAGCAGGCGGGGAGCTGCCAGGGCGCGTCCAGGTCGATTCCTTGGTACGAGAATTATAATAATAGACACCGCGGCCATTTCTCGGGTGTCTAACCTCCCAATCTGGGGGAAGTACATCCCCGGATTCAAACGTCGTCGTAGGCTTGGAGACAGCGACAATGCCATTTTTCTTGTCCCGGTCGACGCGAGCCGCCATAGCTGTAGCTTCAATGATGGACGGATGAGAAGGATGCATAAATGGAACTGAAGACACTATTGGTTTGGGAGGAAGAGCATGAGTAAGTTTCCCAAACGACAACTGGCGATTGAGGGCCGGAGATGATTCAGGAACCGTTTGTGTTTCCTGAGGAGGTCTTGCTGGCGTTTTGGGCCTATCATGCTCAGGAGCCCTGCCCCGAGCGTTGGCGCCAAAAACAGATGGCTCCTGGTTTTTTTCAGAGTGATTACCAGCCTTTGAAGGAGACTGTGTGCGCTGGCTAGCGCCCTGTGAAACGCGAGGCTGGTAGGTCAGAAATTCGTCGTCCTCGTCGCCTCCAAGCGACACTGCGTCTTCTGCGTCTTCGGCGGTGACACTTGGATCTTGCTCCGAAGTTCCCCGGTCTTCCTCCTCATTTCCCCAGTCTAGAACTTCTGTTTCATCTTCCACCATGGCGCGGACGAAGAGAGTGATGAACTGACGACAGAAATGCGTTCCCAAGTTGGCCGAGGAGAACATCATAGCTCCGACTCAAATTTTAATTCCCGCCCGCTCCCCGCCGAGGTGTGAGACCCCGTCATCGCTGCAGTGACAAAGCTGCACATGTACATCACTGATTCGGCGGTAAACAAGGATCTCAAGATAAACCATTCCATCATGGTCTCAGGTGTCGTGGCACATGAGTGTTATTGTCCGAGCATCTGGAGACGTTGCAGAGACTTGCAACAAAAGTCGTTAGCCTTTCATTATTGGCATTGTTTGGATGTCAAGACCGACGATCACATTAGGTATACAACAAGTATGATTTCATTTGAAGCGCTGAGCTCTGATGGCTCGTATACATAGAATCAGTTCGCCTTGTTGAGGTCTGTGGCGTACACAATTCATCACGTCCTTGCAATTGGCTACTCGATTTATGAAATTGACTTGCTGCAGCGTCTCGTGACATGGCGGTTATACGCGCATAGGAAGCTGGACGTCTACGAATTCTGACCATGCTTCTACAGCAGAACCACTAGTGCAATGCAACTCATCAGAGCTGTGCCGCACCCCCGATCAAGATAATTAGGCTCCGGGAGGACTCGTAATGTCCTGCAACAATAAATGGCATACAAGAAGCAATGGGTAATGGTACCAGATACGAGCCTCGGGCTTGTTCAAGTCATTGTTGATGTTGAATCACTTTTGGATGCTCGTTACCATCAAAGAACTTGGTTGCAATCTTGGGATCCGCTCTTGGCGAGGCTTGGCACTGAGGCCCTGTAACTTATTCTGAAGCCATTCTTGGTTTTGTCTGTCCAACTTCCACGAGCCCTCGTTCTGTTCGACTACTCGAGGGGCTTAAGGTGCTCCAAGTTTTAAATTCAGCGTGTTGCTGTCGGATCAGCATCTGGGCACATCAATTCCATCAGACCAGAAGCAACTAAAATAACGTCCTCTCAAAGGACCCCTTCCCATGCACAGCATCTGTTCCTCCAACGCCCTCGCCCATCTCAAATACCTAGCTTTCGGCCTCGATGGAGACATCAAGCATTTATATCTAGTCGAAGCCGAGGTGATTGCAGCGCAGTTCAATTCCCTGTCTTGGACTAGATGCAAGCAGTTGTATTTTGTTGCTAGATACGCCAGTATGTCGAAAAGCATTAACATGATAGTAATGTGTATGTACACATGACCCAGTTGCATGGAAACCTTTGCCTCACACTTGAAACGCGCTTACAAATCATCAACAGTAGTTGTTCCGAACCCGACTCCGATCAGCCCTCTTCGTTGGTCGTCGCCTCAGTCGCCATTCCTCAAATTTCTGACCAAAGTGTCTTCGTCTCGCACTCTTTTCCGACGTCCCCGAGTTGGTACAGACATGCCTATCCTTCCTTTAACATCTCCATCTTATCCTAATCACAATTTATCTGGCACTCCCATGTCTGTCTCCAATCGTGTGCCATTAATATTTCGACGACTGCATAGGTTTCAGCAAATGGTGTGAAATGCATGCAGTTAAACTCTGGGTAGAAGTACTGAGATAGATTGACTTCGCAGGACTTTGAACTGGCCTTTTGGCAGCTGTCGTATCTCTGTCTGGCACCCAAGAGAGTGTGAGCCAACTCCTGAAATATCAACGCAATTATGTTGACGCCTGACTATTAGTTATCGAAATGTGTACTATCACAAGCGTACGTCAATAAATCGTGATCTGAAGTCTACATTTATGCGTTTACTGTAGAGACCAAGAACACCTGGGCAAGAGATGACCCAGCGATCTTGATTCTGCTATTTGCAAGCCTCTTCGGTGAGATCCATCCATGCAACCTATTGTCAGAAGTTATTTATAACGTATTCGTCGTTCAGTTGCTGCAGTAGCATGGTCTATCGTGTATTCGTATTCCCCACTGCAGGCGGTGCGATTAGCCTTTGTGATGGTACTGCGAGATTACCTCCTTATCGGTGTACTGAGCGCGACTCTTCTTTGGTTCGTTACTATCCTCTTCTTAGGCGCGATGTTGACTCATCATTTTCCTTCACAGGTTTTTCGCCAACCGGGTGTTGGTATCACCTTCCTCTCATTCATCACCAACAGACTCTTCAGTTGAATGGGCATATGCTTTCGACGTTCACACGAACGCATTTTTCCCGTTGTATCTGACGCTTTATTTAGCGCAGCTGTTCCTTCTTCCCGTAGTGTTAAAAGATAACTGGGTTTGCCTCCTGCTTGGAAATACCTTGTATCTTGCAGGGTAAGTCTTCAAGTTCACGCTACCTAAATTGTCCTATCAACATTGATTTCACCAACAGGTTTGCCCAGTATATCTACGGAGTGTACCTCGGACTAAGTGGTATGCAAGCCTTCTCTTCCATCTCGCCGCTAATTTTCTTCACATCCAGCTCTGCCATTCTTGATACGCTCAGAAATATTGCTGGCCCCATTGTTACCGCTATTTGCGAGCTATGTGGTTTCGTTATTGGGTTTCCACGTTGCAAAACATGTTCTGAGCGTGTACTTCGGTTCATAATACACTGCATTGTACAGGAGTTGGACGATACTCTTATTGCTTACTCTAGCTATTTCCGCAGTAGTGTGCTGTAGCTTGTTCGTAATAATAGACAGTTCGTGTTAAAACTGAAGCTGTGGGCCCAGGGGTGTTTTCTCCAGTCACCGCCACTGAGCGTCTCTTGAATTCCCTTCTATCCGTGTGTGACCATCGGATATCTTCTTCAATTCCTGTCATCATGCACATCGCACAAGCTCATGTCGAACGTGCAATTGAGCAGATCCAACACAAGAAACCGCCGCCCGATATCGACTTCACCCAGCACGTACTTGAAGATGGCAACACAATCAGCACACAAGAGCGGGTCGTCAAAGATGTACGCCCGCGTCATCGGTTCCTCATTTTAACCGCCCGCTGAGGCTCTCATTGCAGGTGCAAGCACCAGCTATGAACGTCCCGACAGATGCCCAGTTTTTCTCCAGACAAGATCCCACCAAACCTGACGTAGCATTTCTCAAGAACCACTTTTACCGAGAAGGCCGTGTCACCGAGGATCAGGCGATATGGATTTTGGAAAAGGCAACTGCGCTCCTTCGTGCAGAGCCTAATGTCTTGCAGGTCGACGCGCCAATCACAGGTGAGTGTGCTTGTCGTCTGTCGTGGTCACACCATACCAACCAACCTTGTCACCTAGTTTGTGGCGATATCCATGGCCAATATGTAGGCGCTCTCGATTGTTCATCAGGCTGATGCATTACTGATCATCTCTCTAGTACGACCTCATGAAACTGTTCGAAGTGGGCGGCAGTCCAGCAGACACACGGTACCTTTTCCTTGGGGATTACGTTGATCGGGGATACTTCAGTATAGAGGTGGGTCTCGTATTGATACTCGACCTTCTCCAACTCATCCCATCATACAGTGCGTTCTATATCTATGGTCTCTCAAGATCTGGTACCCCGATACCCTCTTTCTTCTCCGTGGCAATCATGAATGCCGGCATCTCACAGACTATTTCACTTTCAAGCTTGAATGTATGTTTCAATCACTCCGAATCTCTATGTGAATCCGCCACTAATATCATTCAGGCAAACACAAATACTCGGAGCGCATCTATGACGCTTGCATGGATTCATTTTGCGCACTTCCCCTTGCTGCCATCATGAACAAGCAATTCTTGTGCATCCACGGCGGTCTTTCACCAGAGTTGAACACTTTAGATGATATTAGAGCGGTACGCCCGTTCACGGATCTCCCTTGACGCAATATTCATTTATATCATGTATAGATCGACCGGTTCCGTGAGCCTCCGACGCACGGGTTGATGTGTGATATTTTATGGTCAGATCCTGTCGAAGACTTTGGGCAAGAGAAGATGAATGAAAGCTTCGTTCATAATCACGTTCGGGGTTGTTCCTACTTTTTCACGTGAGTTGTCTCAGGTGCCTGATGTATCATGATTGATCGTCGGCGTGCAGTTACCAAGCTGCCTGTCAGTTCTTAGAGCGAAATAATCTTCTTTCGATCATTCGCGCACACGAAGCGCAAGATGCTGGGTATGTTCTTATTGTCTAGCGGCTCATTTTGCTCATGCAGTCGCTCAAAAGCTATCGCATGTACCGGAAGACAAAAAGCACAGGCTTTCCTTCTGTCATGACGATCTTTTCTGCTCCCAACTATCTCGACGTGTACAATAACAAAGCTGCCGTCTTAAAGTACGAGAGCAACGTGATGAACATTCGGCAGTTTAACTGTACGCCTCATCCGTACTGGCTACCTAACTTCATGGATGTGTTTACTTGGAGTTTGCCCTTTGTGGGAGAGAAAAGTACGTTCACGGAGCTTATCAAGAGCATCTATTCAGAACTGAGCGGCGCATATAGTCACGGATATGCTTGTTGCTGTGCTAAACACTTGCAGCAAAGAAGAGCTTGAGGAATCTGATGAGGAAAATGTTGTTTCACAAGTAGCCCACCCCGAGGAGGCGGTGGAGAGGCGAAAGATCATCAAAAACAAGATCCTTGCAGTTGGACGGATGGCGCGCGTGTTTGCTCTGCTTCGGTATGGGGTCCCTGTCTACCCGTTGTGCTAGTCTGACGAATCTGTTGCAGAGAGGAGTCGGAGAAGGTTTCGGAGCTCAAGAGCATATCTGGTTCTAGCAAGTTGCCATACGGTACACTGGCCTTGGGTACGGAGGGTATTAAAGATGCCATTTCTGGCTTCGAGGATGCGTATGTACAGTTTCTCCTTGCATACGCTCTCGGTGTTTATGACATCTTCCTACAGACGGAAGTCAGACATCGAAAACGAGCGCCTCCCTCCAGAACTTTTCGACGCCGAAGAGGCAAAGGCATACCTTGCTCAAACACAATCTGGATCGTTACCGACGACTCCAGCAGACATCATCGAGTCCCCTGTGTCTCCGAGTGGAGTCAGCGTTGCAGTGGACCCTTCCATGTCGTCGGGGTCACTGACGTCATTACCCAGTCTCCCGAGCAGTGGACAGATGGGGCCTCCGCGCACGCCATTCAAGGGCAGGCATGGTCGGCAGGCTTCGCTTGGGACGACGATGACGAGTCCCTCGACGAGGCGCCGGAGTTTGGAGAGCACTATTTCGATGATTCAAGAAGCGCTAGATGGGAAAGACTTGGAGACTCATGGGCTTCCTGGAAATGGATCGTCTTATGGGGGCGGGGGCGGTGGTTCTTCCCATAGTTGATTGGGATCGAAGTGATATTGTACATCCATAGTCCTTTTTTCTAGTCGCTTTGGCCAGTGGATCACAACCTTGAGATGAAGAGAACAAGTATGAGTATGATTATTAATGGGCAATTTTATTGATGATTAGCAGACTCGGTGAGCGCCTCTGCAGAGTTCTCATGAGGCCTTAAAGATTCTGAGTTCAGACCCTTGAATTCTTAAGGCTTCGGGCCACTCCGGGTCAACGTCACTTTGCTAGATATCCTGCTGGCGCAGAGTTAAGCTATTATTGTAGTGCAGCAAAGCAGGGCAAGACAAGCTGTACCGCTGCTGCATGCAGTGGTAGCTTTAGAGCGCTATAGCGCTAGCTTTTATTTTCACTAGACCTTTCGGCGTAACTAGTTCAAACCGGACGACATACTTACAGGTATTCTAGTGCTTTCGGTCTGTGGCGGACCAATGGCTGGGGTGCGTTTCTTGCAGAAGGAGAGGCACGGTCACGTCAAACTCAAACGACACGCAATTGGTCAATTGCAAGGAATGTCGCTATCCACTGATCGAGATCTCTCAATACTAGTAGTGTGGAATATTAATCCCTAGGTGACATCGCACAGCACCGCACTTTCACATGGAGTAGAGGTGACCGGGATTTCACAGGCACCTCTTTCGCATCTTGCGCTTGCAATTGCTGTTCTAATCGTGGGAGATGAGATCTCGCTGACCTCGGGGGAAGCGTACCGAGATATTTATCCCGTCATCTGGTCCGCCACCCTGTACACGAGGCGCCAATAAGATCCTTTAAAAGCCCGTCCGTAGCGGGAACAAGTAGTGCGCCTTCCCCCAGGTTTCGGATGGATTGCACCGGCTCTCTGACTCTCCAGGTCCCTGCGTGATCATGTTACACACCAGTAGGAGTATTTGGCTATGAGCAGGATCTGGTACCTGCGCACATAGCCGTACACCCGATAAGTTAGCAGGTACCAGATCCTGCCATAGCTGTACAATACATCTTTCCAACGATCTTCGGGCGCAATGACATCGTGGGGTTTGGAAATAAGGATGCGGCCGACTGCCCAGCGCAATGACTTTGCATCGCGGAGTTTGAAAAGTACCTAATGTTAACTGTCGGGACACTCCGCAAATAGGCACACTCGCATCCCGGGATTTTTTTTTTGAAAAAAAGACCTTGGGATCCGGGTCATGCCCTATCTATATCATGAATAGAGAATGACCGTGAGTGGGTCAATTGCTGTGGTGTATCCATTAATTTTGTCTGCAATTACCTTTTTAGTGACTGTCAATGGGTCTCAGCTGTCAAGCGTTGTGATTTCACAAATTTGGCTACTCATACCATCAAACCCCTTGCTGCTCCTTTATAATGGGAGGTGCATTAGTACATTTGTACTCTTCTACTTCACGCCATGGCCTGTTCCACTGAGGTGCGCCTTCAAACTTGGGAATCCTTGCATGATTAAACCTGGCCTTTACAGCTCTATTTGACTACTGATAAAAGTGCACTTGCCGAAGAACAACC
>JRHT02000180.1:39126-61701 GCA_011800875.2 Suillus brevipes Sb2 | reverse complement strand
TATAAACGTGGGTATCTAACCAGATGATTATTCTCTGTGGTCAAGCATCAGCTCTGAGTGCGGAATCTAAACAGAACGGAAAAACTCACCTCGAGGTGACTAAGATGCTAACTAGGAATCAAATGCGTGTTTCAACGACCGGTGAAGTCCTTGTTCGTGAGGGCTATATGCAAAATCTCTTCAGTACACCAACTTATAAGGCTGGTCGCTGCATCATGCATGCTGTTGGATGTCCAACTGGAGAGGGCACGTACTGGACTACCACATGGACAGAATAGTTGTTGAACGCTGATATCACATCTTGGAAGCACTAACAATTTTTTCGAACAGTTCCTGTAAAATTCAACATAGTCGAGACGGATGAGTCGGCGATGTTTCCAAAGTGAAGTTTGCGCAGGCTGACCTTCGCCGTCAAACTCCGACCTTGCCGATAGTTGTCTTGAAAGATGCGACGTGTTTCCTCGTGCCTGGATTATAAATTTGGATATTGTCGGTTGTTGCGATGGCAAGAAGTTGACCAGACGGCGAATATCGAATGCAGTTGACATCACCACAGTCGATTGGATCACCTTGCATCTGCCACGTTTTGGTACACCAAAACTTCGTCATGCCGTCATACGAACCAGTGGCCAGCACCGTACCATCCGGACAAAAATCCACCGAGTGGATCAGATTGGAGTGGGCTTTGATTGGTTTGGTGAGTGATTCACCGTTTTCACCGTGCCAGGCGATGGTTTTTCCGTGTTCATCAGCGCTTGCTATAATTTGATCATCTCGTGATACCGCCAATGCCCGCACCTCACTGCTATGCCCCTCCATCTTCTTCAACACAACGCCTGTCTCCAAGTCCCAAATGCGAAGTGTCTTGTCGTCCGAGCCTGTAACCATTCGACGTCTATCGGGGAAAGCTGCGACTGCACATACGGTATCCTCATGATCTTCAGAAGTTCGAAGGGGTGTAGTGCTTGGAATGAGCTGCGACATTTTACTAGAGGTTGTC
This sequence comes from Suillus brevipes Sb2, assembly GCA_011800875.2. Taxonomy (NCBI): domain Eukaryota; kingdom Fungi; phylum Basidiomycota; class Agaricomycetes; order Boletales; family Suillaceae; genus Suillus; species Suillus brevipes. The sequence goes on along the minus strand of JRHT02000180.1, from coordinate 60,701 downwards.
GAGGGATTGTGAGCGCCTTTCTCTAAGCTGCACAGGTGCGTGCATTGTGCGTTTTTATGCTTCCTCATGCCAAACCTGCCTCATTTCCATAGACGCCCAAGACACGAGGTAGTTCGCCTCGCCATCGTTCTAGTAAGAATGCTTCCTGCGAGTCACAACCGCCTTCCTCGTCCGAGTCCTGTCTTTACAGCTTCAAGAACGTTACGCGTATCCCCTCGTTTTCGATTGTGATTGTGCGGTCAACTATCAGAGACTGCTACATGAAAATCATTGTTTCCTCTGTCGACCAGTCCTGCAACATCATGTCAATCGGCCGAGTGCACTGTGCACACGTAGTGACCAACCTTACTGCACTTATCGCGTCGATTTCCAATATTTGTTTGTGCACCAGATGCAACAAAGTTTCTCTCTTCTCACGTCCCAAATGCGCTCCCAGAGTTCCGTCTTTCGAGATGTATTTATCCAAATCATGATTTTCAAAGCAGTCACAGCTTCGCTCCATCGCCATCATCACTCAACCCACCCTCACAACCACTATCATTCTTCGTCCTCCAGTCCATCCAACCCGCCCCTCACATCGTCCAGCAGATCCTCCACCTCCTCGATCCCACAAGTCAAGCACAACACCTAATCACTCTGCAAAATACTTGCATGCGTCACCCGCGTAGGTAACTCCGCAAGACTCTCAACCGCCCAAAGTCTCAGCAAGGGCAAACAACTTCAGTTTCGGCAGAAGCGCTACTCACATTCGGCGACGTCACCAGCCCGCTCTCATACCCACTATCCTCATCATTCAGTCCATCCAACCCACCCCTCACATCCTCCACCAAATATTCCACCTCCTTGATCCTACAGCTCAAGCACACCACCCCCTCGATACCCAACGCCTCACGTTCTGCAGGTGGGATACTCGCATGCGTCATCCGCACAAGTAACTCCACAAGACTCTCCACACCGCCCAAACTCTCAGCGCGCGCGAACAACCACTTTCGGCAGAAGTGCCCTGCACTCCTTGCACCACATACACGGAATGAGATCAGCGCATGGCTCGATGGCAGTAGGGTGCTGTAGAAGTGCACTCGTAGATCGTTAGAAGACTTCATACAGCGACAGTACCCCAAGTACCCTGGTATCCATCGTGTTCCCAACAGAAGTTTTGTCTTCAACCTCTGCAGTGATACCAGGATCCGATGCGACCTTCTTGAATTTGCCATTGCACTGCCGTCCTAGTAAAAATGCGCCAAAAGGTTGTTTAGGGTGAACTTTCAAATGCAGTGCTCGCGAGCGTGAATCAGCGTCGAGCTTGGGTGCAGGACTCCTGTTCTCACTCGTCACGAAAATCTGAAGCGTGTGATTCTGTGCGTCAAGGCTTCGACATGTCCTGTGGTGACGAAAGGGCCGTGCTTTCTTCAAGGACCGCGTTCTTGCCAGCTAAATAGGCGACCGCTACATGACGAGTCAGATTTGAAACTGGTTCGAAGACAGGACAACTTCGTCGTGCATTGAAAAAAGACATATGAAATCACTACAGAATATCGAGCATTTAGAAGGTGACCTCATGACTGATGCGAGGCGGGACGACCACAACTGAAAACCCACCTTGATAAGAAACCTCTACTGTCCCACCTGGAGCCTTGCGTTACAATTTCTGTCGGTCGCCCTTGAGACAATGGTATCTCCGGCACATGCTGAGCTTGACCTGGTTGCCATTAACATGTTGTGCAAGCCACGTCTGCTGCAGTGGGAGGTGAAATGCCAATTCTCTGCCAATGGATTAATTTCCATGATATCAACAAGGATCGACTGCGAGCCAGTCACCTATTTATTGCGGCCAGCAGCTACTTCAATGGCGCGTATAGAGCTTCCTCCTCGAAATAAGTTGGAATTCCAGCGCCGAGGCTCCAGTGGTATTGATTGTGGCGCGTTTGGGGGAGGGGGGGCGAGCGCTGAAACACAGCGAACCGAGAAAATCGCGCTAATGAGGGGTGAATGATAGGCTCGCAGGAGGAGCTGTGTGACGAGGCACCGTGGTGTTGGTATTGGCGGTTATTCGTGCTTTGATGCTGTAGGAAGGAACGACCAGCTGGCCCATCCGATGAGAAGAATATCATTGCCTTCATCCTTGTTGAGGATCTCGCGTCATCGAAGGCGGGCGCAAGTAATATGAGATGGACTCTGGTTGACTCTGGGGCTTCTAAGTTTGGGCCGCACAAAACAAGGGTGTCCAACAAGGCTTGGTCAGAAGAAGAGAAGTACTGGAATCGAAAAAAGGGTACTGTACACAAAATATCATTTTGTGAGTAATGGGCATTTGTTTCGTTTGACGGATCGCAGTGTCGGGCTGGTCTGTCTGGTAGTCTCCCGAATAGAAGGGGAATGGCTGGCGAGCAGCCTCATTGAGAGTCCAGTGTTACGGTGCGGACAACGCTTGAGGGTCAAGTTCCGGAGAGCCTCCCCTACAAATTAGCCAAACCAAAAGAGAAAGACAGTCTATGTTAGGATGATGACCTGATTCATTCAAGTTCATGTTGCGGCGAGATCCCGAAGATGCACCGAATATTACAGATGGCGAAGAATTGAAATATATAAGTGTAAGATGATCAGTTATGGATGATACAGTAGTGGGATGAATGTATACGAAATTAACTGTGGCTGTGAGCACCGCCAGAGTTGCTATTTGCTGCGCCATCCTGGCGAGGTATGTCAACGCGCTCCAAGCGCCATCGAGGAGGCATCCTCAGTCTGCCATGCGACAAACAGGAACAATAACAGAGGAACATTTTGTACCAATGCACGTCCGGGAACGAATCGACGTCAGCTGTGTCGTTTTCCTGCGGCACGGCACCCTGTTGGCTAGCCGAATGTCGAGTGTCGTCTACCTTCTTGTATTCTGGAAATTTGGGAGCAGCTAGTCGCTATGGGGCAGAAATCAGTAAAAGACGCTGAGAAATGAGGAAATGAACGTTACAGTGAATTTGCGGCCTGGTGTGACTTCAACGACTGGTGGCCCATGGCTGTGTCTAGGCACGAGGAAAGAAAGATGTTGTCGTAGGGATTGAACGACTCCACTCGAGGGGGGAGGTGGATAGCCTATTTCGAACTGGATAGACACTCAGTTATGCAATTTAGTATAAAAATCGAAGACTGACATGATCGAATCGAGTTGCGGGCTGAGCTGAGAGAGAGGATGGTAGAGGCAATGTAGCGGAGACCTGTTGTGCCATCATGGAGTCAGCTATCAAAAAACCAAAATACAAGAATCACGACATACATCTAGGGGATTACGAGGTTGGGTGTGATGAACAGGAACTGTGTTCGTGCGAGAGAAGTGAAGGAGTTTGCTGAGTCGATGGAAAGAGGGTTGCTGCGAATCGTTTGAAGGCGGTCTCGGCACTATAGAAATAGCGGATATGGGTGGTCTGTGGTGCCCACCAGGAGGACAAGTTGCATCAGACTAGGGATGTTAGCGATGGGTGAGTGTTGTGATGAGAGGATGAGATGCGCACACGGAGTAGGTTTGCCTTTTTGCGTGCAATATTCTGTAATGGAATGTTAATTAGCACACGAACAATACATATTTGGGGAGAATACATACACGGAGGCCTGAGCAAGGATGTCAGGGGGAGTATCGCAGATGCAGATCTTGAAATCGTCATCGGCGTCTGTCGTGTAAGCTAGTTGGCGTGAGTCGGGACAAGTGCAAAATCAGGCTGAACATGGAAGGAAGCGAGGGGAGCATCGTTAGATGAAAGTGTTAACCCGTTGACACGGCTGGTGTGCCCTTTGAAGGGAGTTCCGACAGTCGATGTGTCGAATTCCTAGACGGTTGTGGCGTAGTGGTACTCGCTGAATTTGAATGCGGCCATGATGCTTTGTTGTTGTTTGTCCAGAATACTGGCGAACGTGCCACTGATCGATCGTCTGGTTAACCCCAACCTTGAAAGCTTGACATCCCAGACTTCAAGACACCTGCCCCCAAGTGACTTAACTGCAAGCTTCTTTGAATCTGGGGAGAATCGAATTGCGCCCACCCAACTTTCGCTCTTGAATGGACCAGCCACGAGTTTGCAGGTGTCCAAGTTCCATATCCGCGCTGTTTCATTTAATGACCTACTTGCTAGCAGCGTGTTGTCCGCGGAAATATCAATGCAGTTGATCTCTTGTGAGTGTCCCTTAAATGTTTTCACAATACCCGTCTTAACATTAAACAGACTTTTAGCTCCCCGCGTTCATCACCAGTAGCAACCGGCCGTTCCTTGATACCGCCACTGTCTGTACCTTCTCCTCACAAACACCCCGCGCTTCCTCGATCTCCTTGCCTGCCTTCACATCCCATTGCCGAGTGGTCCTATCCCAAGATCCGCTGATCATTCGCTGGCCATCTGGAAAATAGGACATAGATTGAACCCAATCTCCGACCCTTCAAAGTTATTGATGGTGTCAGAATCTCGTGCCGGCTGCCTTCAGCGATGTTGAAGCCATGCCTGTGTCTCCTGTGAGTGAAACCTGGTAATCGAGGTTGGGCAAGGTTTCTTCCGAAGGCGAGGCGTCCCGTTGTCAGCGTGCTATATGACTGATGCTGGCAGAACTCAAAGATGGGTTCCCTGGTTAAGTTGAATGTCAGCTCATCCGCGCTGGAGACACAGACGAGACTCTGGTCTTACCGAGAGGTTAGGGCTTAGAATAGCAGCGAAGAATTCGAGGATGGAGGAATTCCTGAATGTGAGTGCAGCTATTGGCCTTGGACGCCGCCTTGCTTATATGTACCCTAACGCCCCCCTCTGTATGGCAGCTGTGCATTGCACCCTACATCATTCTATTCCTTGTATTTGCTTCTCCCCGCTTCTCGCCTCACAGCCATGGCCGCCCTAAAGTCACTGCCATAACTAAAGCGTCAACTTTTCCAATGATGGGCGGCAAAACATTTGTCGTTGCTCGTTAGTCGGTTTCGCCTTGATGTGTCAACGTTCACAATGACCACCCTTCTTCATCCTCTCATATCAAATTGCTTTAAGTATGCGCAGACGCAACGCAATAGACATGTGGGTGTTTCGGAAACTGTTTTTCGTCTCATCTATCTTATACATTCAGAACCTAACTTCCTATTCTCAAGCGTTTCTCTAATGCTGAGATCAACCGCTTATGATTTTGTCAATGTCAGACTCCCAGCAACATCGCTCCTTTTTCCGCGTGGACTCTACCATCCACCACCCAATTCATGTTGCACCGCAGAATCTGAGCCCTACCTGGAGTAACCGACCCAATTGCCGTCTATGACCTCGTAAGCACCTCAAATGCCACCTAGCACATCTCTGCCCACCGTCTGTTCCACCCCAATAGCCCTTTTCTCCTGCTGTAGCATTGAACCCTTTTCACCGCTTGCTTTTTGCTTTAGACGCCAGTAACAATCTTGCTTCAAACGTTGCATGGAGACCCCCTTCCCTCATGCTATAGCCTCAGCCGTTCGTTCTCGAGCATGCCCTCATCCAAACCTTTCCTACTTCTCGTATGAACTCACACAACCATCAAGTTGCAGACATGCGTCGGGGTCTCGTCTTCATTATCACACAATGCTGTACCATTGGCAGTGTCCGCATTGGTATGTCTCGAAAATAGATATCTGGTGCCCCTACTTTCGTCTCGATTTGAATCATCTCTTTAATCACAGTAGGATTGCCAACCAGTCTGGTGTCCAGGCATGATTCTTGAACTGTGAGTACCCTCGACGGATGATGTATTTTGATTTTGATGCTAGAGGCGAGTAGTCTCCTCACTGCCTTTCAAAGGCGTGTCGGCTCCTCGTCAGATGCGGCTGCCTCGTAAGACATCAACTAAGTATGTGCACACTCTCATCAATCTTCTTCTACTTCATGTTGGATCTCGTGTCATTGAAATATCGACAATCTTCAGTCAATATTTGGCCAGCTCTCCTGGTACAAATCAGATCCACGATGTATACAACAAACTTCTGCAGAGCTACGACTGGCTAGCATTGGACCAAAACCGATTCTGCACCTCAGCATGAGCTGCGTGCAAGCTACTATACATCATCGCTGCAGCACGTACACCATCGATACATGATTTCCTACATGCCATGTTATTCGAGAATATTGGGTCCTTTAGGTTTGTAGCACTACTGATAAGTAAACATGCATGCGCAACGCCTATAAATGACTCTTCAGAGGCTACGAGCACAAAATCCACAAGGTTGTATGCGATCGCAGCCTCGAGAGTCGGCTCCGAAGTCCATAAGTGCTGCAGCAACATTGAGATCGTAAGTTTTGTGACTTCCTCCTGGCCCCCAGCACTCTCCCCGCCGCCGATGAACCCACTGTTGAGTCCTTTAGCAACCTGTTTGTTCGATACGTACCCTCCTTTCTGGACACTTGAAGCTTCGATCGAGAGTTACAAGTCGAATTAGATCGTCAATTGAACAATTCCTTCAGACTTGCTATAAAATAGTCATTCAATTTTGGTAATGTCTCGTCAGGCGTGGAGTGTGAAAATTTGGGTACCAGGCTGCGTCCATCTGGAGGTGCGAGAGCTCGAGAAGGAATGAAGGCGTCACAAGGAATAAAAGATTGACACTGCTAGTGTCTAGAAAACGAACGCATCGTCGACTGAGGATATGAAATTGAATATATCTTGTAAGCATGTACATAGGGCACTGGATACGAGGGGACATTACTGAATTACATGAAATGTTCGACGGAAAACGGCACAACGCTAGAAGCAGAAACATGACCGTTCGCCTCCATGCTCTCCGGTGGCAGGGACAGCAACGGCTGCTTGCTGTGAATCAGGGTTCGGTGAGGGAGGGTCGAAATATTCATCGGGTACTATATCTTCGTCTTTTTTTGGAGCACCCGCTGCAGCGTTGCGCTGTGAATTCATGTATTAGACTTTGCATAAAATGAAAAATGAATAGAACATGCCTCTTTAGCCTGTGCGAGAGGAACATCGACGATATTGGACTGTGCATGACTTCCACGAATGGGCCACCAGGATGAGAGGTGCTGTATGCGAGGCGTGAATGTGGTAGGTGGGGTAGCGGACGATTGAGTGGTTGACGATGATCGGGACTGAAAAGAGTGAGTGAAAATGTGAGGGGAATGGGTCGAAACTCACGTTCTCGCCAGAATTCATATGCAGACGTCCCTGAGTAGAGGTGTGCCCCGAGAGAGGACGGGGTAGGGGTAATGTAGCCGAGAACTGCGATACAAGTATAGAATCAAATATCGAATAAACATGAGAAGGAGACATACATCTAAGGGATCGCGAGGTCGATCATGGTGTACTGGGTTCGAGTGAGAGAAGCGAAGAAGTTTGCTGAGGCGAAGGAACATGGGTTGCTGCGGGTGTATTGTAGGGGGAGGCCTTTGCACCATAGGTATGGCATGTATTGGCGGTTTACGGCGCCCAGCAGTAGGACGAGCTGCATCAGGCTGCAATGATGGTGGTGGATGAGTGATGTAATGAGTAAAAAATGAAACACGCACACTTAGTAGATCACTGAGAGCTCGGTTTTTGCGTGCAATGCTCTGTAAGGGAATGTCAGCATACAGAACGTGGATGTTTGCGGGGATTGCGTACACGGGCCTGAGCAAGGATGTCGGGTGGAGTATCGCAGATGCAGATGTCGTGATCTTTGTATCCTGTCACACGTGCATTTGAGAGGACTGTGGTGAATGTCGCGTAAGCTAGTTTGCGCGAATCAGGTGAGAGGATAAGGTTCGAGGGATGCTGAACGTCGAAGGAAGCGAGAAGTTGGCGTGACTCGAAAGCCCAAAACTTGATGGTGTCGTCGCGTGAAGAACTAGCAAGGAGAGCACCATCAAATGACAGTGCTAGACCTCTGACAAGGTCAGTGTGCCCTTCGAATGGAGTTCCGACAGTTTCGAGCGTCGATGCGTCAAACTCGTAGATTGTCTTGGCGTAGTCATCCTCAGTGAAGCTGAATGCGGCCAAGATGTTTTTGTTCGGGCCAGGTGAAATTGACGCGGCCGTGACGCGCCTGTGACGCGGCATTATTGACGCGCCTGTGACGCGGCATTATTGACGCGGCACTGTCACAAATCCCAAGGTGCAAACGACCATCTTTGACGCTCGCAATGCATTCCAAACATGTTCCACCCTCGTTTATGATTAATATATGAATCCCAGTGAAAAACGACAATATATAAGTAGATAGGCAGATATAGAGATCGAAACAAATTGAATGGATAACTATTTTCGACGCGTTTCGAAGTCTATAGACAAAATGTGACTTTTCGATACCAAAAAAGATACAGATCGAGATGAAAATTTGATCCTTAGATAGCATTCTCGATGCCTTTAGGTGTTTAGATAGGCGTTTTCATACGGATTCTTGCTCAATTTGAATCAAAAAAATGATCAATACACAGCTAATCAAATCAATTGAGAATATCGACGGGTATCGCTATTAATTCGGGGGTATCGCTAGCTATCGACATCGGGGTACCCACTGCGCCCTATCCCGCCATCCCGCCTCCCCCGCCATCCCGCCTCCCCTGCCATCCCGCCATCCCGCTACTCGTCATCCACATTGTGCACGGTTCCAACGATCCCAGATGATTTGAGCTATAAGTGAGACTGTTAGTGTGGTACACGAGAGAGGATGGTGGGCCGCACTCACCTGAGCTGTTGCTTTGCACTTGTACACCTGGTAGACAGTATTAGATAGATATCATTAATAAAACAAAATGGACGCACCTCTTTGTCGGCTTTAGATAACCCGTTCCAGTAAGTCGCGAAGGCAGACGCGGGTTCCTTTTGATGGCCGTTTGATTGCCAATCAAAAGCGCATAAGTTCCTGCGTTATATGAACCGTAGAATTAGCTATGATTGGTGGGATAATGATGGAATTACTTACCGTGCAGTGATCTTTGCACTCACACGCATCGGCTTCGTACTCGGTTGACGCTTCTTGATGATATCGTTCTTCGAATCGATCGTGATCGGGGTTGCTGCTACCAGTTCCACTTTCGTGGCAAGTGAAGCTGCGTCGGCACTCGATTGGACCTCTGGTAAGGAGAGCTGTGTCATGTCGTTGGGGGGTGATGGAATGATATTGGGGGTAGAGGTGTTGGCAGAAGGTGAGGAATCGGTAGAAGTCGCAATAATTTTTGGTGGGATAGGTCTGGGCCTAGGTTTGATCGCAAGATTAGATCTACATTAATTGAATTAGCACGTTGTATCAACGGATCAATGTGATCGAACGACTCACAGAGGGTTTTTAACCTGTGGTGAGATGTGTGAAGTCAGTGTGTCGTTATAAAAACTTAGCATGACAAAATTTACTCACCTCCAATATAACGACCTCCTTCTGTTTTCCTTTATCAGTCCTAGGCGGTGGTGTAGTTTGTCGGTCGGGTGAAGGGTCTCGCATGATCGGATGGTTGGGTGAAGGGTCTCGCGTGATCTCAGGCTACACGAGATATCATTAATAACAAGCATTGAGCACATATGTAACTCACTGTGGTGTCTGAATCTATGCGCGGTCGCTTTGCAACATGCTTGTCCGAATTGTCGGAAATACTCTCATCTTCTAAGCACGTGTTGTCGGCCTCCACCTTCACGTGTTTGCCCTTGTTCTTGACATGGTAGGAATACCATTGGGAGTAGTTGTCCGTCATGAGCCGCATAGTTTTCCAGTCGTCGGCGCAAAGCCGAAGTTCGATATACTCCTTGCGCAAGGTGTGAACTAGCCACCTGAGGACATCGAGTGAAGCCTGTCCGATTGATTCTGGTGCCAGTCCTTGCGTGTGGAGTTGACGAAAACATGACAACATCTTCGTTCGAATTGCCTTCGCGCGCTGAGCCGACACGGTGTAGAGACTCGATCCTGAGTAGCCTCACAATGGCATATATTGCACTGCGACACTTCCGCGACATAGGCGACACTTCCGCGACTTGCGCGCGCTTTAGGCGAACTTTCCCACGCCTAAGCGCTATAGGGCGCCTGACCCCACACTGTGTTTTCCCATGTCCAACCAAGTTCCCAGGTATGCATTTCTCCATTTATCATTTATTTCAACATCGTACCATGTTTATTTTCACTTGGTACACATTTTTACTGGACACAACACATTACCATCTACCATCATCTCATTACCACTACCAACACCGAGTTTTTATTATGTTCTGAATAAATCATTGCAAGCCCTAGTAGCAGTTAGCTCTAGTGGCCATATCCGCATCAGTCGTCTCATCAGCATCTCAGTACACGTCTTAACGTCTTGCTATCGCTCGCATACCGCTTTCGCCCAGTTCCGCTTTTCAACGCGCGACTTTCCCGCGCTTCGCGCCTCTATAGCGCCTTTGTTCCCGCGCTTTCGCCTTATCACGCGCTTCACGCATTCCCTCTAGAGTTGTCACCTGTGGATACTCGCTTTCTCCGCTTCCCCTAAGGGACGAACTTATCGCACCCATATCTTCTTCCCTTCAACATTTATATCAGCTGCACCCTCAGCTGAGTTGAAGATCCTTCAACTGGAGCCCACCGCGAGGGGATCAGTCAGCACATCCACACATATTCAACTCTATTCCACTCTACTCCACTATCCGCATATCCATTCTTCGCATTTTCACCTCATCCGCATTTCCGCTTATTCCGCCTTCCGCTACTTTCGCCTATTCCGCCTATTCCGCGCATCCACGTATCCGCCTCTTCCGCTTTTGCGCCTAAATCGCGAAATTCACGATTCACGCGCCTCCGCTTTCACACCATGAACACGCCAGTAGATTCCTTTGGCATGCCTTTGCGCACCTGCAGCGCTGCTCCACGTTTTGGAGGTGACTACACTCAGCTGGTCAACTTCCTGGAGTCAGTAGAACGACTCGCGCAACCACTTGGGCTGTCAGATAAAGAGATCATCAAGTATGCCTTGAAGTATACCGCGCCTAATGAGCGAGAGCTATTTCAGTACTATGAAGGTAACAACTATGAAGAGTTCGCTAATTCCGCCTTGTTTATGTACCCAGAATGCGGTACTAAGCGCCGCTACACGCGCCCTAGCGCGATTTCCGCTATTCCGCTTCTGCCCCTTGAAGCGCCCCATAAAGCGCCACTTGTAGGCGCGCTTCAGCAACCAGAACACGCCTTAGAGCAGCCAGTAGCTGCAGCTATGGCGCCTACACGCGAAATACGCGAAACCATTCCCCTTCCGCCTACTCCAGCATCGCCTATCACCAAAATCGTGTTCACACCAGCCCATATTGAGGCGCCTATTGTAGGCGAACCTACAGAGCTTCAAAGCGACCCAGAAGATCAGTTGGACGAAGTTGTTTCACCCCAGCTCAACATACGCGAACCTACGGCTATCGCGAACGTGCCAAACGCGCTACCAGACGAAATTGCGTCACCCATGGTCAGCAATGACTTCAATCCCCCATCGCATTTTAGCGCGCCCATTCAGGAGTATTCTGCAGTGTCAGAGCTCCAAAACACGCCTTACATTGACCAGAGTTTGTCTCTGGTAAATCCGCTTGTTACTGACAATACCGCGCATATCGCATTTTTCACTTACAGTGACTACCGCTTGCCAGTCAAACATCCTTGCATTGCATCACCCTCCCACCAAATAGATCATGTCTTAGGCGACCCTCTTGCGCCTCCAGTGCACCCTATGGCGCCTGAGGTCGCACATGTCACGCACTTTGAGGCACTGTATATTCAACCCTCGCATATTTCGTCTTTTTCGCTTGTTTCGCGTTTTGAGCTCTCAAGGAGTTTTTTATCAGTTACCAATGCTTCGCCTTTGCCTTCATTCAAGCTTACCATCATTCCCTCACTCAGGCGCCACAGTCGCGCGCCTAACGCCTTAATTCACGCGCCTAAGGCGCCCATCATTACACCAAAGTTCTCTCTCTATCGCATTTTTACTGCATTATCATTTTTAAATCGCTTCCCTCACATTCATCATGACTTATATTTCAATCAGCCATCCAGGCGCGACTTAGGCGCGCGCCTGACATGTACACATCCGCCTACAGCATACATCATCACATCCAACTTCACATCATTTGTTCTTATTCGCATTTTTCGCATTTTTGCCTATCGCGTCCATATCACACTTTCATTTTATATTGAACACCATCCATTCATGATCAGGCGCCTATGTCGCCTTCATACATCGCCTATCCTCATCATTCGCGCCATATTTGCGCCTAATTTTACTGCACATAGATCACTCACTAACGCGTTTTCGCTTTTTCAGCCTATCCTCGCGCAACCAGAGGACATAATCATTTTCGCGCCTACATGCGCTAACGCGCCTGCATCGCCTGTCGCCTATCATGCTGCAGCACCTCTCCATTACCTTTGCCTCGCCTCGCCTTGGCGCGCGCCTCATAGGCGCCACCAAGTGCAAGAGTTCATTCCACCAGTTACTAGTCCGCCGCTTTCGCGAGTTTGAAGAAGATTGGTTTATACCTGGTTGAAAAAGTTGTTGCAGAGTCTTGTAGATGAAGATCACATCATTCCCTGTCGCCTCACACGCCTTCGCCTCGCGCCTCATCCGCTTCAACCGCTTCAACAATCATTTTCGCGAAAATCACCATATATCGCGCTTTTCATAGGATATAGTTCATTTTACCCTGGTTTTCGTCCAGCGCTTTTCCCTTTTCATTTTTCTCATCATAACATCGCCTCAAACACTAATAAAACACTGATATATACATTCATAGATCTACTTAAAAGAAAACAAGAAAACAAGAAAAACAACCATAGACTCGTGCCCACCCAACCCAGTAGGATATTATTTTCGCTTCTAACGCATGACGCGGCACCATGCACATTATACCTTAGCAAACACCCCTATAGCGCCTTGTTCACGTGCCTTTCGCCTAATTCCCGCGCCTCGCGCGCACTTTTCGCGCTTAGCGCACAGGAAGGTATAGATGTTGATAGTTGCACGACAAAGACAAGACGGACAGGACATCCGCAAAGTTTACCATTTCATTTTCGCCTTTTTGCTTATATTTTTACTCATGTCATTCATTCCCTTAGCACCTGTTTCATAGCGCGCCTAGTGGGACTTGGTTTGGACATGGGATGGACCGCTTTCACAACACACAGTTTCGCCTTCTACACCTTGGATATCATTAGACATTCACCCCTTCGCATTCCCTGCATAACGCGACGCCTACGCGACATATGTGACATTTGCGCTTATCACGCGCATACGCGACATCCGCGCACCTCAGGCGCCTATAGCGCGAATATTCCCGCGCCTCATGCAGCACATTCACGCCATACTCGCATCACCAGTCATCTATTGTCATCATGAGTTCGCATCCTTGCACCATCTTGAAGTCGCACCATCGGTCGATACCGCATTCGCGCACTTCCGCTTTTCAAGCACGAATGTTCCCGCGCTTCGCGCGCCTATAGCGCCTTCTTCACGCGCCATAAGACACGTCGCTCTCGCATCATTGCAGTCATCCATAGCATTCAGGCACCTCACCACCATACATATCCCCAAGTCTCGCTATCGTGTCTGCACACACCAGAGTCACTTCACCCAGTTCCGCTGTTCAACGCGCGACTTTCACGCCCCTAGCACGCCTATAGCGCCTGCGCCTTTCCCGCGCCTAGCGCCTTACCACGCGCTTTGCGCGTACGTGGTGCATGGTATGAACTCCATACCATACCGTATACGTATACTAGGTAATAAGGAAGGAAGGAGTAATATACTACCCCCCCTGTTACTCTACTATTTTTCTTAGACTCATTAGCTTACAATGTTAGTTTCTATGCTTCTCGATTTATTCCGTGTATTTCTATTTCTCTCCGTTTAATTCCGTGTATTTCTATTCGTTTCCGTATAGTTCTGGTTCTTTCTATTTTTTCTCAGAGTCTCTTCCAGCCACCTGATTTTTCCCACCATGCTCTAAGCATGTTTATAAGCAAGTCATGTGACCAAGAGATGATTTGTAAGGACTTTCTACTTGACTCATCATGTTTTGTCATGATTCGTCATGCTTTATAAGACTTACAGCTGTATTTGTAAGATATTAGTAAACAGGATGACTCAACACACCCAAATGGCCTGGTTTGTAAGCAGATTCTTACCAATCCATGTGATGACTCATGCTATTTACTCATCGGTATTTATAATACTACTATGTAGATTAGTAATACCACCATGTAAATTAGTAAACACGCTGACTCAACACCAGGATTCTTACCAATCCAGTGCTGAATCATGCTTAGTAATCGGAACTCCCAAAAAGTATAAAAGGAGCCCGTTTACATCTGAGTAATGAGACTTCCCACTTGAAACCTTCTTCTACAAACGATTTGTGAGAATTACGTAAGAGTGCAGGCCAATCTTTGAGCCTTGAAGTAAGTGATATATTTCTTTGAAGCCTTGGGCTGTATACTACCACATTAAGGTCTATACAGGCAAGGATATTTGAGTCATTATTAAGTAGTATAACATCATTTGAGGGTGTCTATACTTATCCGTGTTATTTTATTCTATCTAATCTAAGCTTTACGTGTATTAAGTAAAACTCTCCCTTTTACGTCAAGGGAGACTCGACAAAGTTGAAACAGACTTTCATAGGTTGAAACAAGACCTACTAGGGTGAAACATACCTAATAGATTTCGTTATCGTTTATTACCGTGTACTAACGTCGTGACTATAAGATTATTATATACTAAGATTGTGACCATAAGTTGTGAGAAAAGAAAAGGTAATTCCTCCCAAAGAACCAGCACGTTATCTACCACGAAAACTAGAAAAGTTGTAGACCGTGTACTTAAGGACTGGCAAGAAGTCTTATCCTGTATAGTTGTGCTGTCTCTATACACGCGTTCTATATAAGACCCTTAAGTAACAAGACATCACTGGAGCCCACCGCGAGGGAGGCTTTTCTTTGATTGCAGCTTAATATTTATCGTATGAGCAAGTTCAATACGAACTTCCATAACCCATTGTATTCAGAAATTTCCACACCAGTTTGTGGAGCCGAGTCAATTGTGCCAAGCACCACGTTATCAAATTTATCAGTACAGGCATCACGTAAAATGCCTACCGAGTCATCAAGATCTACGTTAACCATGCCTAACCCTGGAACTAAGGCAGCACCTGCCAAGTTCAAGGGTGGTTTTTCAGAAGTCAAGGGCTTCTTGAAACATTATGAGAAACTGTGTGACTACAATAATGTAGCCTCAGACACAGACAAATGTGAAACAATTACACAGTACATGTCCCGTCACGTAACAGAATTTGTAGAGGGACTAGCAAGCTTTCGAACTCCTAATTGGAGCAAGCTTAAGAGTGACATTTAAAAATACTATGATGCAGACCTGGATACAAAAAGATATAGGAGAAAGGATCTGATTTCATATGTAAAGACATCACGTGACAAGAAAATCCCTAATCTTACCACCTGGAAGAAATATGTAAGGGGATTTATTCGAATTGGAGGTTGGTTAGAACAAGCCAACAAATTAACGAAAGAAGAATATGCAAGTTACTTCTGGGAAGGAATATATAAGAAGTTAAGATCTAAGATCGAATCTCGCTTAATGTCAAGCGAACCTGAGAGAGACCTTTCCCTAGCCTTCCCAGTTGACAAAGTAATTGCGACAGCAGAGAAACTTTTGCATCGTGATAGATTTGATGCAGACTTATTGATATCCGAGGTTGACTCTGATTCAGAAAGTGACTCGTCAACCGAGGAGACTTCAGAAAATAGCTCAGACTCTGAATCAAGCGAATCAGAGCGGGAGTTTTTTCTAAAGAACCCAAAATCTAAGAAAGCAGCTAAGAAAATTGCCATACGTAAAGATACTAAGGGACATAAGCCCAAAATACCGAAACAAGCCCCTAAGAAAGCAGGAGATACTACTAGCTTAGAACCATTGGATGAAATGGAAGGGCTTATTAAGAAAATGAACGCAATATCATTGGAGGATCCGGACTATGCACTTTTGTATTACCGAGCTACGAGAATGGATCCCACCATCAAAGACTTAGTAGCAGCTCCTATTAGGAAGAGAGACAGAAACATTGTATATTCACAGAACCGAAACACTCCTAAGGACAGCAATGCTACTGACAACAGAACAAGTGCGACAAACGGAAATAATTCTACTAGGATAGCACCCGGCACAAGATTCTATCATGCCCCAGAGGCTCCCTTCACAGAGCGCGTATGCTTTGGGTGTGGCGAGAAAGGGCATAGCATCCCATACTGCCCACAGGTAACTAAGTTAGTGGCGGATGGGAGACTTGCGAGAAACGGAAGAAGAGTGACACGCGCTGATGGTAGAACCATCAGGCGATTGCCAGAAGAAAGTGTCATCGGGGCGCTGAACAGAGAGGATAAGACGCCCGTGGCCAATTTCATCAAGATCGACGAGACAACTAAGAGAGACGCGCCGTCAGCGCTAAGCGTTAAGAGAAAGCGCCAGAGCGCGTACATCGAAGAATATGACAGCGAGACGGAAGACGAATCCGTCATCGAGACGACAGAGTCAGAAAAAGAGACATACCTTGAGTCAGAAGCCTCAGAAGTTGAGTACCGCGTGTATCCAGTTGAAAGGACAACGCGGAACTCCACCAAAGGAAGGCAAGAGAGATATGACAAGGTGTTTCCACCAAAGGAAGGCAGGAACCTAGGTAAAGCAGATGAGAGAGTGAAAGAGAGAGATAACGCACCTAGGAACCCAGTAGCCAGAGAAATCAAACGCCCTAAGGGAAAGACTGCAGAGCCCACTCCAGTTCCTAAGTCAGCTGAACACCGGCCAAGTAAAGGGAAGAAAGAGAAACATGAGCCGGATGGTATCAAGTCAAGAGAGAGGAGCAGGGGATGGGACAGTGAGGACATCGTCATGGACGATGAACCTGCAGTGAAGAGAGACATAGCAAAAAGCCAAACGAAAGCTTACCAAGATAATTTAAACTCCGACCGGAAAGTTGCGACGCGCCAACGCGTATCAGATTTGGCGGCAAAAGTAAAGCCGGAGAAAATTCTAGAATCGGTCCTGAGAACGCCCATCCGATTGGAGGTGGGAGAACTTCTCGGAACTTCCCGAGAATTGAGTGGAATTCTTGCCAACGCGATCAAGCCGAAATCGTGTGATCCGAAAATAGAAGCACACTCGGTCTGGACCAAAACTCGGGGTCTATTGATAAAAATAGCCATGCACTGCGATGGTCAGGCTATTAATGCTATTATTGATACCGGTTCACAATTAAATATTGTTAATAAACATGTATGGAAAACAATAATTAATAGACCTATTGATATTGCTAAATCTATTTCTATGAACGACGCAAACGGCGGTGAAGGCAAACTCCGCGGATTAGTATCTAATGTTCCACTAAATTGTGGAGGTGTAAATACTCAGGCGAATTTGTTTGTCGGCGATCACGTGCCGTTCAGTTTACTGTTAGGCCGCCCATGGCAACGTGGGAATTATGTGTCAATCGATGAGAGAAAAGATGGCACGTGGTTGCTATTTAAAGATCCGCTCGATTTAGAAGTCAGGTATGAATTATTGTGCACACCTGACGGAAACGACCCAAATTGGGATTTTGAGCCGTCCACTTGGATCGGAAATCTAAGTGATGCAACCTTATTTTACGCAATAAATGAAAAATTACCGGATTTGGAACGTTTTGATGCGCACAACTCAAACAAGGAAATTTCAAATCACGTGACTCAACAATTTCAAAGTGTGCTCCACGCCGAGCACAATATTCCACAGGGATTTATAAGCACATCCTTGACTTACTCACAAAGTTTTAATGTAAATGAAATTCAAAATGATATAAAAGAAGCACCGAATGATGCTTTACGCCTTGCGCCTACTGGAAACTCCGACGCGTCCACGTCCACACGGAAGATGCCGGACGACATGTTCAATGAAACTCGTGCCGATGTGGCCGATTTCCTTATTCAGAACCCCGGAAAATTCCGGTTCACTACAACAATTCAGAACGACGCCTTAACGCTTACCTTTGAACCCAGTCCACCCTCTCTTATTACTGAGCCGTCTATCCGTTCTCCCTCTTATTCTCCCGTCCCATGGGATGAATGGGCCGTGCATTCAGACAGCCCCATAGTGGCGCCGTCTACAGGGTATGTTCCTGTTCATGACTCTAACTCTGACGCCAATGCCTTGGACTTGGACCATGAGCGCTTGACACCTGGACCTCACCCTGGAGGCTAACTATCACCAACCGGCTGCACACTATCTGGAGGAGACACCTTGGAAGGGCAGACTGGGATGCAGGATGGTACCATGACCGTCTACCAGGTGCCTCCTTCTCCCAACAACCTTGCGCTTGACCCTGCCTTGGATGGTGACCCTTTGCTGGCGTCAGAAACTCTGACACCACCAGACGCGCCCATGCAGGACCCTCAAACTTATTCCAACGCTAATCTATCATTATTCACTACCATCCGTCACAACACTCCTTCACTTGACGCCGTCACTACTCATTCTTTGGTCCGCCATGAGACTCTGCTCTCTGGGGACAAGGATGACCTCTTGCTTAACGGTACACGCGCATCCTCATGTGATGACGCGTGTCCACTTAATCTTACCTCAGCTAACGTCTTGGACCGTCCTTCTGATGCTTCAAAGGGAGACGCGCATTCACTCATCCCTCCCATCGCGACACTTCAGAACGGGCCAAGCGATATTTATTCAGACGACATCTACGATACGCTATCTGCCAATATCTATTCTAACGGAACGTCTATCGCGTCCACGCCTGAACCAGAGCGTGGAGACGGGTCTTTGCAGCTTCATAACCCTGCAGAACCTGGGACGTCTCTTACCTCAAATGCTAACGTTACTCAAAGCTCTATCACCCGCGCTCCCTTTGTCGATTATGTCCTTGAGCATGCTGCCTCTCACGTGTCTTCTGAGATGAGCACCACGCCTGATGAAACCAAGGGTGAGCGTCTACGAACTCTGAGCTTTTACGATACGCTCACCACGATTATTGAACGTGCAGGGCTGTTCGAAAACAGTGCCGGGAACGTGTCACCCGTCACCAAGCCCAACGAGTCTGACGACACGTGTGACGTGTACTTCACGCACGAGTCGTCACTTGAACAACCACCATCGTATTCTCACTCTACTGGGGGCGTTCCTTCAAACGTCTACCCAGACACGTCACCTAAGCTTAATTCTAGTTTGTTTGATTCAATTGAATGTATGCCTTCTTTAATGCCCTCACGTCCCTTCACCTCAATGCAAAGCTTAGCGACCGTTGAAGCTGACGCTGACGTGCATATGAATACCTCGACTGAGACGCTTCCTACGCCCACTACTGGAAGCATGCCTTACTTCGGACCCTCACGCTATGACGGGAGGACTGTTATCACCTTCGACGGGCTCACACAGTCTGACGCCCAGCAGTATCTATCTACCGACTACGCTAAGTTCAACGATTACCATTCGACTTACATCCCTAACGTTGTGCACGCCATTGAGTCATTCTGCTTTTGTCAGGATGAATTAATCGCCAATGACTGGAACGTTCACCTCTTCCGCGACGAGACTTACCCAGGACATGTTGTTATCCCAGGAGATACCAAGCTACCCACTGGAGGTCCTCGTTCAGGACGGACTTGGCGAGAACGTATCCGAGAGCTTCGAGAGCATCGTGCGCACACTCGACACTTAATTCACCTCATCGAAACGATTCTATCTACGCGTATGCTTGCCGAGGCATCAACTCGCGCAAGCACTGTCAAGTGCGACAATCTGTTGCACATTCAAGGAGGTCTCTCGTGAAAGACCTATGCAGGACAGTATCACACCGCTAACCCGTTCTTTGCTGAATCAGAGGCCAATCGCCTCAACACATATGCAGCTATTTGCGAGGCCCACGGAGAGCCTCAGCTCGCGTCGAAAATCATCGACGCGCTTCTTATGCCATTCCCCGACGAAGATTCCGTCCACGCACTCACTGAATCTCACCTTCTCGACGTTGGGAGTACTCGTGACATCTTACGTCTCGTCAATGACCGAGACCTCGTACTTGGTATCGCGCGCACCGGTCTTGTTGTTGTTGCCACTTCGCCCTTTCGTTCCGAGATGTTCGAAGGCCCCTTCTACTCAAAGAACTGGCTCTCTCTCCCGGATATCGAAGAGGAAGATGAGGATGGCCCAAGGCCCAAAAAGTTCTTTCTCTAGCGTTCTAGAGGTGAACTTTCATTATCTGATACCCGTCTCAATATTCTTATGCATTTATTATAGTAACTCTCGTATTTCAACACCCGCGCTATCGTTTATCTCGCGTTTCAAGCCTTTTGTACCCAGCGTGTTATTTCCATTTCGACTCTTGCTTGTTCGCGCCGAAAACTTCAAATATTCAAAAATATGGACCCTCGGCTTGGTTTTATTTGCTTGTATTCATTTTTCCGTCTCGATTTTCTCTTTTGAGTCTCGCATCAAGTGTTTGCAGCTGAATGTTATTGTTTCTGGTATATTTGTTTATATTCTAAAACTATATTACAGGCTTGCGAGTTTGGTGTGTAAGTTATATAGTATAGGTGAAAAAGGTCAAGAAGTGATAGCTATAGTTACGAGTTACCTGTTCTGTAATTCGATTCTGTTGCTGTCCGGATTTCTTTTGCCTGAAAATTTTAAGTCCCAACAACAACAAAATATTCATTGCCTAAGTGTTTCAAAGCTTATAGACATTAATTCAAGCAAGGAGCTATTAGTTTATCCCTCCGAGTTGCTTGAAAACGAGTCTATAGCTGAATGCTTTGACAGACTTACTGCCAACTCTACGTCTACGATTAAGCCTTTGTTAGCGAAACAAAGCTTCACGAATTCAGATAATGACTCAGACCGCGATTACGATACCGAGTCTGACATTATTATTTCCTGTGACTCTAATAGCGACCCTGAGAATAATCCAGTACTTACTATGTACAAGAGGGTTGATAAAAAAGTCAAGCCCGTTCCTGGAACATTTCCTCAGACAGCCCGAGTCAACCGACAATTTCCTCATGACCCACTCAGAAATTTAATTCCGTTAACACCGCACCCTCCTGAATTTATTCCTAATGGTCGTCTATCCTACGAACGTATGGAGAGCCTTAAGATAAATTCACAAGGATTCCTACTCCCTGAAGAAGTCAAGCTTTTTCAGCACGTCATGAATTTAAATCAAGAGACCCTCGCTTTCGAAGAAACCGATAGGGGGACTCTCAAGGAAACATATTTTACTCCGTATATTATTCCTACCGTGCCTCATGTGCCCTGGGAATACAAGAACATTCCTATCCCTCCTGGGATACGTCAAAAAGTTATTGAACTACTCAAATCCAAGATTAACGCTGGAGTATACGAACCAAGCCAATCTGCTTATCGCTCTCGCTGGTTCTGTGTACTCAAGAAGAATGGCAAACTCCGCCTAGTCCATGATTTACAACCGCTTAACAAAATCTCTATTCGAGATGCTGGTCTCATTCCGATAGTGGATGACTTCGTAGAGTCATTTGCTGGAGCTCAGTGTTATACCGTGTTTGATTTATTCTGGGGATTTGATGAACGTAAAATGCACCC
>JRHT02000180.1:27495-38471 GCA_011800875.2 Suillus brevipes Sb2 | reverse complement strand
CCTTTCGGTTGATTCCAGCTACATAGCTGTGGGAATCATCCTATCCCAAATTGATGATGAAGGGAAAAGACGTCCTGCACGATATGGTTCTCTACCTATGGGAGATGCTGAATCACGTTACTCTCAGCCCAAGCTAGAACTGTATGGACTTTTTCGTGCATTAAGACATTACCGACTCCATATTATAGGAGTACAAAATCTACATGTCGAAGTAGATGCAAAGTATATTAAGGGCATGCTAAATGAGCCTGACCTTCAACCGAATGCTACAATAAATAGGTGGATACAAGGAATCCTCCTATTCGATTTTACACTTCACCACGTACCTGCTACCAGTTTTAAGGGACCAGATGGCCTATCGCGACGCCCTCTTGGTTCAGATGAAGAAATTGATCCTGAAGATGATTCTTGGTTGGATGAAATCGCTTTATTCACATCCATCTCAACATCTTCTACACTTCCGTATAGATCAAATGATCTACCATCCGTATTCCTGTCCTCTGCTGATCAGGAGCAGACTTTGACAGACATCTACAAATTCCTGACTACGTTAGAAGCTCCTAGCTTCGATACTACTGCAAAACGTACCAAGTTTGTTAAGCGAACTACTAGGTTTTTTGTCAAGAAGGGAAAAATGTATAAACGCCTTCTTGATAGACCTCCTCTACTAGTTATTTTTGAAACAGATAAGCGAATTTCTATTCTAATTGGTGCACATGAAGATTTAGGCCACAAAGGTGTACAATCTACCTTTGAAACAATACGTTACCGATTTTTCTGGCCTCACATGTACACAGACGTTAAGCATCATGTGCAATCGTGCCATGACTGCCAAATTCGTACTACAAAAAAGATGCACATTCCTATTACAGTCTCTACACCAGCGACTATTTTTACGAAGACCTATATCGACATACTCAAGATGCCTTCAGGCAAAGGTATGAAGCATCTAGTGTTAGCTCGAGATGATCTTTCTCGCTATGTAGAAGGGAGAGCATTACGATCTGCCTCCGCAAAAGCTATGGCCAAGTTCTTCTGGGAAGACTTGTACTGCCGATATGGTGCCATAGGACAAATCGTTACTGATAATGGCCCTGAAGTCAAGGGAGCCTTTCAACAGTTATTACTGCAAGTGGACATACCACAGATTCAAATCTCACCCTACAATTCGCAAGCTAATGGGGTAGTTGAACGTGGTCACTTTAATATAAGAGAAGCAATTGTCAAAAGTTGCAAGAAGCATATATCATGTTGGCCTGAGAAAGTACCTCAGGCACTTTTCGCTGAAAATATTACTACTAGTCGTGCTACTGGATTTTCCCCATTTTACCTCCTACATGGAGTACATCCCGTTTTACCTTTCGACCTTACCGAAGCCACATTCCTTGTCGAAGGATTTCATGAGAATATGAGTCCCATTGATTTCCTCGCATTACGAATTTGTCAAATCGAAAGACGACCTGAAGACTTGAGACGAGCAGCTAAGACCTTAAAGAAGGCAAGATTTAAGTCCAAGCTTCAATTTGAACAGAAATTTCACCTAAGGATGCATAAGAAGTCATTTAATCCTGGTGAACTTGTCTTAGTCCGTAATACCCAGATTGAAAAAGAGTTGAATCGTAAGACGAAGCCGCGATATTTAGGACCCTTTGTTGTTGAGAGACAAACCAAAGGAGGATCATATATATTAAAAGAGATGAATGGAACTTTGTCTAGACGTGGTGTAGCCGCCTTTAGACTAATTCCCTATATAAGCCGTGATGATCCCTCCCTGCAAGAACTTGCAGATACTCTTGTCGACGCTCAACACTCTGAGGAAAATTTATCTCCGTCTGATTCCAATTCCTCTTCCCTCTCAGAGGACGAATGACAAGCAATATTAAAATAATGAACGGTAAAGATCACATTTATCTATCCAGTATTCAGCACCAGATTTTCCTCCTATTTGATGTTCTCCTGGAAGACTGTAATCAACTCCATGAGGATTTCATCTTCCACGACATCCATATTCACTATCAACAAATGTTATATTATTGGGACAGAAGTTATCATGAAGTATTACTTCAACTTTGTCCAACGTGTGCAGTTTATTTCGAATTTTTTAGGATCCTTGAGGAATCACTTCACCTCTTAGATCCAGAAAGTAGATGGAGATGAAGAAGACATCACTGACACTCAACTGGGGACAGTTGCGATTTCTTGTCTGGGGTGGATGTGGTGCATGGTATGAACTCCATACCATACCGTATACGTATACTAGGTAATAAGGAAGGAAGGAGTAATATACTACCCCCCCTGTTACTCTACTATTTTTCTTAGACTCATTAGCTTACAATGTTAGTTTCTATGCTTCTCGATTTATTCCGTGTATTTCTATTTCTCTCCGTTTAATTCCGTGTATTTCTATTCATTTCCGTATAGTTCTGGTTCTTTCTATTTTTTCTCAGAGTCTCTTCCAGCCACCTGATTTTTCCCACCATGCTCTAAGCATGTTTATAAGCAAGTCATGTGACCAAGAGATGATTTGTAAGGACTTTCTACTTGACTCATCATGTTTTGTCATGATTTGTCATGCTTTGTAAGACTTACAGCTGTATTTGTAAGATATTAGTAAACAGGATGACTCAACACACCCAAATGGCCTGGTTTGTAAGCAGATTCTTACCAATCCATGTGATGACTCATGCTATTTACTCATCGGTATTTATAATACTACTATGTAGATTAGTAATACCACCATGTAAATTAGTAAACACGCTGACTCAACACCAGGATTCTTACCAATCCAGTGCTGAATCATGCTTAGTAATTGGAACTCCCAAAATGTATAAAAGGAGCCCGTTTACATCTGAGTAATGAGACTTCCCACTTGAAACCTTCTTCTACAAACGATTTGTGAGAATTACGTAAGAGTGCAGGCCAATCTTTGAGCCTTGAAGTAAGTGATATATTTCTTTGAAGCCTTGGGCTGTATACTACCACATTAAGGTCTATACAGGCAAGGATATTTGAGTCATTATTAAGTAGTATAACATCATTTGAGGGTGTCTATACTTATCCGTGTTATTTTATTCTATCTAATCTAAGCTTTACGTGTATTAAGTAAAACTCTCCCTTTTACGTCAAGGGAGACTCGACAAAGTTGAAACAGACTTTCATAGGTTGAAACAAGACCTACTAGGGTGAAACATACCTAATAGATTTCGTTATCGTTTATTACCGTGTACTAACGTCGTGACTATAAGATTATTATATACTAAGATTGTGACCATAAGTTGTGAGAAAAGAAAAGGTAATTCCTCCCAAAGAACCAGCACGTTATCTACCACGAAAACTAGAAAAGTCGTAGACCGTGTACTTAAGGACTGGCAAGAAGTCTTATCCTGTATAGTTGTGCTGTCTCTATACACGCGTTCTATATAAGACCCTTAAGTAACAAGACACCGCGTCTGACCAAGGTTCTTGACGAGCCAGTGGGCCAGATCCCACTCTTCCCTGGTGAGTGATATCTATTTAGTAGATGCTTTGCTGGCGCATTCAAGCACTTACTTGTCCTCAAAAGGCGACCATGGATCCTCACCCTCTTCCTCTTGGTATGTTCTATATTTTTCAAAACTCGTCTCCCCCTCATGCAGTGCCCAGCCAGCATCCGTCCGACGTTTGAAATATCGGCCGTTGTTGGTGAACGACATCCCTTCTTCATCTTCGACTTCCTCGACTCTAACACGACGAGTCTTGCTGAGCGCTGGGTTATCGTCTGTATCTGGAGACGGGCGCGGGTGAACATGGCCTGGAGCTGCATCTTGATGGGGGAAGTCAACATCTGGTGCGTCGTCTAAGTTCTCTGCCTCTACTTCTTCGATCATTGATTCATACTGTGTTCGACATTCAGGACGCCCTACAATGTGTCTCTTGAGACCCTCGGGTGTAGTCGTCTCCTTCCCACAGAATACACAGTGGGGCATGCTGGGTTGTCCGGTGTGATTGACGGTGCGATTGACACGAAACTCGCGTCAAGTCGTGCTGTGCCGGCCCTAAGTATGTTGACGCCACAAAAAATGGAAAAAAAACACGCTAACGCTATCCTGTTCAGGCTCAAACCGCGTTCCAGAAGGTCAACTCCTTCTTGGACTTGCGGAGACCAAAATCGGGCTATATTCGAAGTTTCATGACCTACCACCCGGCCATACTCAAAGTTCCAAGACCTACCGCCATTCGACTGGCATACACAACCCGCGTTCCAGAAGGTCCTCCTTCTTGGACTCGCGGAGACCAAGATCGGACTATATTCGAAGTTTCATGACCTTGAAGCGCTACCGCCATTCGACTGGCATACATGTAAGCGTCTTCTAATTTCTATGGTACTCGCCTCATTGGTGCCCGGATCTAGTTGTGGCGCAGCGCCTGGTTACTGCTGCGCCCAGTTTGAGTCTAGACCAGGCCGACCCTCAAGTGAGTCCTCATACCGGCCCTAATTGTGACTAACACGAAAGTCGTTTGCAGCGATGTGACCAACTACTGTCACGGACGCAGTTCATAATATGGAGATTGACCCGAACATCATTGAAAATAAAGGCGATCCACACGGTGCACCCTTATTCCGAATGACACTTGACTAAAACTAACTGACAACTAAGCTAGGGTAGTAATGCCATGAGCCGCAAGTAAGAGCTCCAACAGTTGAACCTTGCGTGACTCCTCACACCGCTTTTTTTCAGCATTCCATCGCACCGTTATCATCTCCCGCACCAAATTTTGGTGAGCAACAGGACCTTGTATGTGCTCTGAGAGCTGCGCTCTGCATGACTCATCACACAGCCTAATCTCTGCATCCCAGCGCTCTAGGACAAGTGTTCGCAGGTAGGTCTGCGACGTTTTGATGGGTCCTGGAGTTTGGCGATATGGCGCCAATGGAAACTGAATATCAAGGGCAGGCTTAACCTCCCTTGGCGTATGAGGTACCTCCCTAGCCCGTCCTGGAGCAACGACCACGTGAAATGGTCGACTTGGAGGAGGTACGGGCCTGATGACTGGTTAGTGTTTGTCATGGCTTATGGTTGAGTATCACCTTTTGCTGACTTCAAGCGTGTTCGGTTTTCTCTTCAGCTCCGTTCAATAACAAGATGTTCGGCTTCACGTCGTCTGAGTCATTCGACGACATGAACGCTGAACTACAACATCGGTGAGTGTGAGGCGAGCATTGGAGAAGGCAGCCACTTACAATTTATTCATTTTGGCTGTAGTATCGATTTCGCTGGAGTATCGATTGTATGTTTGAAAGGAAAGTCATCCCCGTCCCTCTTATTTATGCCATTATATTGACACCGCTTGGTCAGTTCAAAACTTTAACTTCATGATCAACAAAACTCGATCAACAAAACTCAAAAATTGTTTGTTGATCCGACGCCACTGTAGGGTTTTTAAAGGCATGCATACCCCCTCCTTCTGTCGTCGTTATTTCTACTGACTACCGTCTATCATGCCCGCAAAAGCCCCCTCCAAAAAGGTGAGGCAAAACAGCACTTTCGAACACCCAGGAGAGACAGAGTGCAGAGATGGTGTCGACCGCGCAACGCACCGCAAGTCGTCGGCAACGTCACGGCCAAATGAAAAAGAAACATATCGAAGTAAGTTATATCAAGCCCAACATCAATGATCGCGCTCACCTCAGCTGTTCTGTCCTAGACGCTGAGGTATGTTTATCGTTTATCTTTCACGCCGGACTCATCTCATTGTTTCATGTCTTTAGACTGTTCTCTTAGTTCACCGTCCTTTAGGTTATGAGCCCCGGCTCTAATTGAGCCATCAGACGAACTTTCAGGAGAATACCTCTACTGCGCTAGCCCGCTGCTCATATCTCTCATCTTCTCACCTGGCGGTATCGCTATGGGGAAGTTTGATCATATCCCCGAGTTGCTAGGAACGGAAAATTATGTTGGATGGTCAACCAAGATGCAATACGCACTCGCGTGCGAGGATCTTTGGTGCCACATCAACACGAAGGCCGACCCTGCTGATCTCCTCGGGACTCCGTCCTTCATGCCCATCCCCGTTGACCCAGCTAACATCACGACTGCCGAAAGGGGGAAGATGCGTGAATGGCTGCTAAGCGACATAAAGGCTAAGGATCTCATCACGTGTCGCCTCAGTGCATCTGTCGGCTCACTCGTTTCGCGTTCGCACACTGTGTCAGCCCGTAAAGCTTGGCACACTCTGGCGGAACACTTCAACCGTACAGACACTAGCGCTCAATATCAACTTCGGCAGCGTCTTGATGCTCTTCGTATGAAGGACTCAGCGGATGCCACCAACTATGTCGGTCAACACGCCGTATTGCGTGAACGACTTCACGATGCTGGAGCCCCACTACGGGATGGTGACGCAATTTATTCACTTCTTATCGGGCTTCCAGACAAGCCCATCTGGCAACAGTTCAGATCGATGTTAGAGCAGCGCATGCACGACGAAGTGATGACGTCTGACAAACCGTCCACATTCACAGTTGAAAGCTGTGTCTCCCGTATCACTGCCGAGGCTGCACGTCATGTGCATGCTCAGGCAATTCACTCTGCGAGACCTGGGTCCGAGTACGCCAATGCGGCAACTACGTCTACAGCCCCAGTCAATGCCATCACCGGACTTAAGAAACACAAGCATAATCCTCAGGGTGTGTTTTGCACGACGCCGGGTTGCAACAAGGGTGATCATGACCACGAGCACTGCTACAGCAAGGGTGGAGGTATGGAGGGACAAGCGCCATGGATGCGTACGAAGAAGAAAGAGTCAGGGAAGGAGACGACTGCTGCTGCACCTCCTAAGCCACCTACTGCTGCTGCACCTGCCATCGCAGCTGCTGTCACCTCTGCTTCACTTGCCAGTCTCTATGATGACGTCTCATTTGCATCCATCACTGACGTCACTGACGACGTGTCCTGCACGGTCTCACTTCCCTTTGCAACAATTCTTGATTCAGGAACCACTGTTACACTGGTCAAGGACCGCAGGTACTTCCACACCTACTCGACGGCAGACTCTACGCCTGTGCATACGGCAAACTACGGGATTCTCGAGACTACCGGACGAGGCTCTTGCGTCGGCTGGTTCACCATTGGAACACGTCGACTACGTATGCGTCTCTCTAATTGTCTCCATGCGCCGAACGCAATGCTTAACCTCCTGTCCGTCTCCTGTATGAACGCCAAGGGCTGGGACGTTAACTTCCGCTCCAACATGACGTGCGAGCTCGCTTACAAAGGTGCCAGTCTGGGGGCGATTCCAGCGACAGGGAAGCTTTATGCTGTGGACCTTGACTTCATCCCCTTCACTGAGCTCCCTCTGCCCGTTACGCCTGAGTTTTCGGCATTCACCCAAGTACCTCTCTCCCTTGACCTCTGGCATGCTCGTCTCGGGCATGTCGGTCACAGCGCCGTCTCCCATATTACTAAGGTTGCGAAAGGTGTCACTCTTGATTCACATGCACCCTTGTCGACGTGTGAATCCTGTATCATGGCGAAACATCCCCATCTCCCATTTCATCCCTCTGAAACCGAGCGAGCAGCCAAGTTCCTCGATCTCGTTCACTCTGATGTCTGCGGACCGATTCCCGTCATCACTCCTCACTCGAAGCGGTACTTCATCGTCTTCCTGGATGACCACACCCACATTCTCAACATTCAGCTTCTTGCAACGAAGGATCAAGCCCTTCGTGCTTGGACGACCATTCGCGCCAAATGGGAGAATCTGTCGGGACTCAGGGTGAAGATCTTTAGGTCAGACAATGGGGGTGAGTTCCTTAACGATGTGTTCAATGAGGCATTGGAGTCTGCAGGCATTGAGCGCCAATGATCGGCACCCTACGCTCATCAGCAAAACGGGAAGGCCGAGCGCGTCATGCGCACGATCGAGGGGCGGATGTATGCAATGTTAGATCATGCGCGACTACCTCGTACTCTGTGGGGAGAAGCAGCTCTCACTGCTGCGTACCTGTTCAACAGGTCGGAATCACGGGCGCTACCACCAGGCAAAACGCCATACGAAATGCTCACCGGTGCCCAACCTACGCTCACCCATCTCCGTGTGTTTGGTGCACGGTGCTTTGCTCGGATTCCGTCTGAGTTGCAGGAGAAGCTCGGCCCTCGTTCACGAGAGGCTGTATTCATGGGCTATCCCCCTGGAGTGAAGGCTTGGCGTTGCAGAGATGCAGTTACAGGTGCTTTCTTTAACTCGCGAGATGTCATTTTTGACGAGGGATTCTCGAATCGTCCTTTCCCTGACAGTGATGACGACGATGACGACTCCATCATCCCAACATCAACTCCATCTCCGTCTTCCACCGCCACTCCTGTATCTACCATCACTCCTGTCGCACGTCGCTCTTCTCGCATTCCCATTCCAACTGCAAAGGGTGATGCTTACAAAAGCCGCCTCATAGCTGATCAGACCCGACTCGCGCGTCAACGCGACATCTGGGAAGCCAAGAAGCGCGGAATTCCCCCTCCTCCAGCTCCATCTGACGACGTTCCTGTTGCCCGTATCTCGACAGCGCCTCCCGAGCCTGTCAGTACGGTATCTGAACCTACTCCACCCGACGACCCTGATGCTATTGTAGCGGACGACGAAGAGATTGGTTTTCCGCAGGTCATTGCAAACCTCATCGCCGTCGAGGTTGCCTGTCTCTCTGTTCGGAGCGACACCCGTCGCAATCCTCTCTCTCCCAGCTACAATCTCAAAGTTCCTCCTTCAACTTATGACGAGGCTATCCGCCGTCCTGATGCTGATCACTGGCTCGCCGCCATGCACAAGGAAATCAATCTCATGAGTGAGATGAATGTCTACGAGTTGGTCATCTTACCGGAGGATCGTCATGCAATCGGATGTCGCTGGGTCCTCGAATTCAAGGAGGATCTTAAGGGTGGTCCGGTATTCAAAGCGAGACTGGTCGCACAGGGATTTTCACAGATCCCTGGTGTCGATTTTGGTAAGACGTTTGCACCAGTGGCAAAGTCGGCCTCTATCCGTGTGCTGTCCGCGTATGCGGCTGCAAACGACTGGGAGCTGGACTGCTTCGATGCGCGTCGCGCTTTTCTCTGGGGTAAGCTGCAGGAAGACGTCTATATGCGTCAACCTCCGGGCTTCGAACGACTCGGTTCGGAAGGACAACGTCTCGTTGCACACTTGCTATCGTCTCTCTACGGC
This sequence comes from Suillus brevipes Sb2, assembly GCA_011800875.2. Lineage (NCBI taxonomy): Eukaryota > Fungi > Basidiomycota > Agaricomycetes > Boletales > Suillaceae > Suillus > Suillus brevipes. The sequence continues at coordinate 29,276 of JRHT02000180.1, read as the reverse complement.
TTGAAGCAGGCGGCTTATGATTGGTATGAGTTACTTCGGGCAGTACTCACCAGTCTTGGCTTCCTCCGTTGTGAGGCTGACTACGCAGTGTTCATCTTCGACCATGTCAATGCCGAGGGAGTGAGGATCATTTGCATCATTGCATGGCATGTAGACGACGGGCTCGCCGGTTCCAACAACCGTCTCTTCCTCGATCAGACTAAGGGAAAGATCGCTGAACGCTTCGGAATCACTGATCTCGGGCCCGTCACCAAATACCTTGGCATTCAATTCACTCGCAACCGTCAGACGCGCGAACTCTGGATGCATCAAGAGGATTATATTGTCTACCTCCTACAAGAGCACGGTATGTCTACATGCAATCCCGTCGCTTTACCTATGGATCCCAATTTCCCCTTCGGCCGTCCAACTGACGTCAACCCTCATGTCGAGGACCTCGAGACTGAGTACCGCAAACTCGTGGGTGAACTGCTGTACCTCGCCATGTACACGCGACCCGACATCGCGCATACAGTCATGCGCCTCGCGCAACACAACGCCTCTCCTCAGTCGTGTCACTACACAGCAGCTAAGCATGTCCTACGCTACCTCGCTGGGACTGTCAATATGCGTACTCACTACGGGGGTGCCGGAATTAACCCTGCTCTGCATGGCTTCAGCGATTCCGACTGGGCCTCGTGCCCTGAGGACCGCATCTCCATCTCCGGCTACGTGTGGTTTTTCAACGGGGGACCCGTCTCTCATTCCGCGAAGAAGCAGACTACTCACGCGTTATCCTCCACTGAAGCAGAGTACATGGCCCTCACCACCGCCATACAGGATGGTATCTGGCTGCAATCCTTCTTTCAATGCATCAGCGTACCTCTCACCCTCCCACTCCAACTCTTCGCTGATAACGCTGGAGCTATCGCACTGTCGAAAGAAGCAGCTAATCACATTCGCACCAAACATATCGACTTACGCTATCACTTTATCCGTCGTCACATCGAGGAGGGGACCTTCCTTCCCATCTGGCTGTCTACCCATAAGAACACCGCAGATATTTTCACGAAGAGTCTTCCGCGTCCGCTTTTTGTCCAACATCGTTCCGGTCTTGCACTTGTGTCTCGTTGAGGGGGCGTGTTGGATGTCAACTTCGTCACCCGTAAATAGATTTCCTTTTGTCATCGTCATCGTTCCTCTCGTCGTCATCGTCACGGTCACATTACATAGACTTCCTTTATAATCTTTCGTCACTCGTTGATGGTACCTCAGCTGTTCTGTCCTAGACGCTGAGGTATGTTTATCGTTTATCTTTCACGCCGGACTCATCTCATTGTTTCATGTCTTTAGACTGTTCTCTTAGGCGGACTTGTTTATTCTGTGACTGGTACAACAGAAGCAGGGACAGTCGTAGCGACTCTTCGGGTCGTCCGAGCGACAGCTTATGGAGCCCTACACAGGCCATACATCACGCGTCACGGAAATTCAGCGCGAAGAAGTAGAAGCAAAGATTCCGAACAACCGCAAGAAGAGGAGCTGCTCGAAAATTTTGACAACTCGTCTTTGTACATTCACTCGCGCTCGTAAGTACAACCCGAACTATATTGAATGAAGCTATACAAAGAAAAAGTCAACCGGCTGCAACGGCTGGTGAACGCCACGCAGGGCGCCAGCTGTGGTAGAGACGTGCGTCCGAGAGGACCCGGAAGTTTTCACGACAAAACGGAGGGAAAATTTCCTGCCACTTGATTCTCTTGTCAGAGTCGCAGATCCTGTCTTGTCGATCTGTAATTATTATG
>JRHT02000180.1:1928-17618 GCA_011800875.2 Suillus brevipes Sb2 | reverse complement strand
TATGGTGAGTAGTTGTTAAGTTACATCTTCTGCAAGATATTATCCGAGTCGCTGAAGCCCTCATGCTGTAGACACGTGGTGTCCCGCATCCGGTTTAGCAATGTCTTCGGGAGCTTTCAATTCCACCCACCATTTCCACTTGACGTTCAGATTGACGAAACAGCCATACGCACAGACATCCTCATTTATCAAGTCCTCGAGGTTGTACCGATGATGCCATTGTGGTAATGCATAGATACGGTGAGCGTGGCTGAGTCCAAGTATAAACCAGCGTAAGTCTAATAATAAACTCCACCCGAAGACTCTTGTCGTGCGAGCCACTGACGACAAGACGAGTGCCATGGATGAAAGCTATGTCGTTCACAGCTTTTTCATGACCCTTCAGTGTCATTTTGACATGAGGTACCAGCTGTCCCTTTGGTGTGGACTGTGCGGGCGCTTTAGCCGATGCTTTGTGAGTGGTGACCGCCATTCAGTCTTGTTCGGTATCTCAGTCAGCAGGAATACTGAGGGAGCAGGAATCGCTTACACGCGCTATGGTGGGTAGTCGTCGAGTTGCATCTTCTGTAAGATATTATCGCTGAAACCCTCATGTTGGTCTTGCTGTAGACACGTGGTGACTTGCATACGGCAACGTCTTCGGCGCTTCTTTCAGGAGTAGGCGCTGTGGCCGCGATTACTTTGTTAAGACCTGTCGTATGGCACTCATACAGTCTCCCTGCCTCGTCCAAGCAGTTGACCTAAGATCTCTTCTTGCATTGATATTGTACCTACTGATAGGTGATAACATGAAGCAATGAATCAATAGGATATTGTTTGTTTCGGTGGTACCCTCATGACTTCGGAAAGGTCAGCTTTTTGTTGCCGCGGGCATCATTCAGTCTGTAAGAGTCTAGCAACTACCCTCCAAGCACGCTCAATGACAAGGTTTCTTGACTTCGCTTGTAGGCTTTCATGCAGCATATGTCTCATCGAGCGTTGGGTGCCATTGTCATATCGAAAAAAGGGAAGCTTCATCCCAAGGTTCCCAATCTGTGAACATGCTGACTCGGTCAATGAAACGAAGGGCTTCAGCATCCGCTACGGGAATTCGAAAGGTGTGTCCAAGTCCAAACTCGAGAGGTGCACATCGAGTGACATACCTGCACCGACACCGACACCTGCGCCTGCACCCACTGCGTTCAGTGCGCGTCCGCCTGTTGCTAAAGCTGTCACCATGCCTGCACCTGTGTCGCAAGCTCCAGTCGCATTAAGATCTGAGTCGGCACTAGTACCTCGACCTGCCTCGCCTATCTCAGAGTCTCCAGTCATCCTCACTCCAACGCAAGTTGATGGTGAAGTACGTACTCTTGGTTTCGATCTTAAAATTAGACGCTTAAGCGACTTGTAGGGCAAGGCCACTGTTCTAGAAGCTGAGGTCGATCGGCTGGACGGCGAGCTCCGCGTTGTACGGGAAAAGATTCGCAACATGGAGTTACAGGTCGAGGGCCTGAAAGCGAATGCCAAGAAGGCGGCTCAGGCTTTGATGGAGGCGCGTGAGTGCAAGGTTTGTGAGATTCGAGCGGTGAGTGTAAAGTAAAATGGCACCTAATGAGACTCGAGGTGCTTTTGGTGTAGATTGATGATTGTGTACTTAGTCATTACATCTTGTATAGCCTGCGTATCGATGGACTTTTGGATATATTTGCTACGTAGTACCTTCACACCCTGTGAAAAAGCCGAGGTCCTAGAAGTGAGATGAGTGCATAACGAAGATAACGGTCGATGCCTAGGTGTCCGCATTGGAGATTTAGGAGTGTCTCAAGAATGGGACGAGGAAAGGTGGTCTCCGTGCTGTCTTCATTGAATGTCGAAAACAACTGAGTAAAACTAAAATTGAGCGAGCAATGAAGTAAGGTAAATGCTGAATGAATGAACAGCATATCCGGACCATCCATGTGGGTGGGAAGTAAAGTGACGCCCAAACACAGGAACTTGCTGTGAGAGGCTGTGAGTTGATAAGAAAGCGCCTATTGCATGACAGCTATACTCACATCGAAGAATTTCTCCCTCTCTATCATTGATAGGTTCTTTGTCATATCGATTCTTCCAGCGCGGACGAACTGACAATCAACGTCAAGCCAACAAGTGAGGAGAGCTCACACAGGTCCAAACCAAGAATACCTACACTTGACTTCTTCACTCATTTGCTCACGGAGACAGCCATGGCTTCTGCATCGACGAAGGTAGCCACTACGAATTTCGAAATCGATTCTGGCACCATCGATGACTTTGAAAGGCCACGGAAGTTTCGTTGAATCCATATCGTATTGTCCGGACGGCCAGCGAATGATCAGCGGGTCTTATGATAGGACCAATCGGCAATGGGATTTGAAGAAGGGCAAGGAGATTGAGGAAGTGAGGGAAGTTTGTGAGGAGTACATATGGGCAGTGGCGGTATCAAGGGATAGTCGATGGGTTGTGACTGCTGGTGGAAATTGGGATGTTCCGGACTCTCAGGCTGCGGAGCTGAAAGTCTGTGAGGTTGAGACGGGAATTATGAAAAATCTTCAAGGCCACTCACGGAGAATCAGCTGCATTGATATCTCCGCGGACAACACCCTGCTGGCGAGCGGGTCAAATGATGAAACGGCGCGGATATGGAACTTGGAGACTGGCAAACTTGTGGCTGGTCCGTTCGAGAGCGTTGATTGGGTGAGCGCAGTTCGATTCTCAACAGACTCAAAAAAGCTTGCAGTCGAGTTGTGGGCGGGGTTGGGTTTAGAGGTCTGGGATGTTGGATCACAGAAATTGGATAAGAGGATCGGGAATGGAACTGGAGTACACGCATCTGCGCCGATATTCTGGACAAACAAAAACAAAAACATCTTGGCCGCATTCAGCTTCACCGAGGATGACCACTACGCCAAGACAATCTACGAGTTTGATGCATCGACGCTCGAAACTGTCGGAACTCCATTCGAAGGGCACACCAAAGATGTCACTGGTCTAGCACTCTCATTTGATGCTACCCTCCTTGCTAGTTCTTCACGCGACGACACCATCAAGCTCTGGGCTTTCGAGTCTCGCCAACTCCTCGCTTCCTTTGACGTTCAGAAACCCTTTAACCTTATCCTCTCACCCGATTCGTGCAAACTAGCTTATACGACATACACCGAAGTCCTCTCAAATGCACTTGTGACAGGATACAAAGATCACAGGATCTGCATCTGCGATACTCCACCCGACGTCCTTGCTCAGGCCCGTGTACGCAATCAATCCCCGCAAACATCCAATTTCCGTATACTGACATACTCTTACAGAGCATTGCACTCAAAAAGCGAGCTCTCAGTGATCTACTAAATGTGCGTGTTTCATCTTTTACTCATTGAGTACCTACCACTCACCATCATTGCAGTCTGATGCAACTTGTCGTCCTGCTGCTGGGCGCCGCAGACCGCCAATACATGCCATACCTATGGCGCAGAGACCTCCGCCTACAATATATCCGCCACAACCCAGGTTCCTTCGCCTAAGCAAACTTCTTCGCTTCTCTCACACGAACCCAGTACACCATACTCGACCTCGCGATCCCTTGGATGTATGTCTTTTCTCTTCTTTATTCTGCGTTTGATTCGATGCTCCCGTTGCAGTTCCCTGCCACATTGCCCTTACCCCTCAGTCGCACTCGTGCGAACGCCCCTCCATCCCCTCCCTTGTCCGCTGGCAGGTCATTTTTCAATCACGTTCGGTCATCGTCAGTCAAGGGGAAGTATAAGGCCCGTGAATCACAACGAAACACTGCAAGCACTGTCAATGTTCCACTCGGACAAGCTACATATGTTTGTCTTCTGCAGTCTCGCTGGTTTTGTGGTTTCTGACCGTCTCATTTCCAGGCCGATGTTGTTGGTGTAGACGATGGAGAACGACCATATGTACTCTTCTTTTGTCTCAGCTGGTTTCAGAAAAAGAAGAAGAAGGAAGTCCCGCAGCCGCCGGTCTATGATGACGAATTTGAGGACGACGAAGAGGAAGATGTTCCTGCTCCAGCCGTAGTGCCTCCTCCTAGGTATACTACATCTATTTGTTCGTAAGATTAAGTCACTGATGTTGTCTTAAGGATTCAGCATGAAGACATCGAATTGAAAACTTTGGCTAATCAGTCGCACCCACAAGCAGGACCATCTCGCCTTGCAGTAGCTGCCGAACACCTTGGGGTGCAGTCTTCCTGAATATTTTATCCGTCGAGCAGCTCATCTGTTGGGTCTTGCATTGTACTTCTAATCTAACATATCTAACATATGTATGTACGAAACGTTTGGTTGAACCAATTCGCGTGACTCTCCTGTCTGTGCTCCACTTGAGCTCCACTTGATCTGCAATTTGTTTTAGCGTTCGTGTCTTTCTCCTGTCTCTGAGGTTTGGATATCCACAGTGGATATATAAGTATATGTACCTCATCATTCAATCCGTACGTGTGCAGATCAATTGGTGGTTCACTCTCATCAAATATGGAATAGGCGACTCTCCTGCAGGGACGAATCGACGATAAGCAAGCATGCCAAGTATTCTGGGTTCTCTCCGTTGACAGACTCGACTATCTCATACTACGATCAAGCCCAGAATTTTCCAGAGTCCACTCACCATATTTGCTTTCAGTTGTTGTCGATGCTCGCGACTTTCATGGACGAACACTGCGCTGAGCGTGTTTGTCATTGGTGTGCATACCATCCCTCTCCCTGGCCCTGCTATACAGTATACCTGAAATGGTCTGCATGATCTCGACCCCTTTCATGCGGGAAAGTTCCTCCTGCTGGATGAAGTACCATAATTTTCATGCATCTATGGCAGGCAGCTGGTTAGGTGGACAGAATTTGACAGAGGCGACGAGTGTTTTGTTTGGAGTCGAGTGGGCTGCGCACGGTACAAAGGTGCGTTATCATCATCATTACACCTCAATAGTTGTGCACATGAACTTGAAGTATCTAGGCTATGCCGAATCTCCAGACTCCATCTACAATTTATGAAATGACGAGGCCCTGGGGGCCATTTTGGAGGCCTCAAAAAACGTGCGTGTCAATGACACTGCTCTTTTTGTGCAAGTTTACGTCTATTCTCTATGTCTGGCGACAGGACAAATTCTTTCCATCCACTTGCTCTTGAACTCGTCCCTAGCTCAGTCGCTCTTGGTATTTTCGGGTGTTACATCTGTAGCTGCTTTTGGTGTCCAGCCCCAAGGATTGAGGTTGCGCGTCCACTGAGTCGATCTTCTCATTCGCAAGAAATCTGTCTTGCTCCTAACATTGACGGGTATTGCATGTACGAGCTGCCATTTTCGGCAGCATCATATGATGAAATACATCATAGCGGTTTCCTGTGCTTCCTGTGCCTCCTGGTCCGATTCATTTTCTGGATAGATTCTCGACTCGAATCAAACCATATGTTCGGAGAATGTGGATGATGATGGCTGGTGTAACACCCATGGCGAAAAATCGTATGGATGCTGTCGTCTTGTATACTAGGTAACATTGTTCTGATGCAAGCGGAGCTGCAACAACCGCACTAGGTTAAGACCATGCTCAATGCCACAGTTTTCAATAAGACACGAGATGCTATAAGCTCAGGGTAAGTGTTGAAATTCAAATAAGAAATGCGAACATCACGCACATTGCCCAGCTCTTCATTCGGACACTGCCATTGCGCAAATGTGAGTTCTTTCTCTACTGAGCTAGTGAACGATAGATCCTGGGTTTGCTCTTGAGCCCGACTCGTTTTCAAGACTATTGGCGAGAGCATCTGGGAAGCTGCTGCTTGGTGTCGGACGTGATCGAGATGCGTGCAGTGGGCCAGAGTAAAGGATGAACGAAGGAAACATTTTCAAAGAGAGGCCCGGAATAACCACTAGGTCATACCTGTCAGAGCCAGCTACCTTGCATAATCAAAAAAGGACGACTGTCTTAATTCTTTCAATATGGTCTCACCGAGGGGAGATTAGCTACTAGTACCTTGAACATTTAGTAGCCTACCTAGTATTGTGACAACCATTCGAAGCAGCGAGCACTGAACAAACCAGTGCCTGCCCTGATGGCGCTCAACAGGTCCTTGATCACGAGGTTAGGATACTAGACATTCGGTTTCACAGTTGTGATGCCGTTCTCTGAGCTGCCTGCAATTACTGAAGTCGTTACAGCATACCTGTTTAATCCAAGGGGAGAAAATAATGATAAAAGGGACAGGGAAGCCAGCGAAACACACTATCTGTCGCCTGAAACAATTATCATTATTAAGTTCGATACATAACATGAGTTTAACGACGAGGAAACAATAGCGTAATGAAAAACATAACATACGACATACAATTGCAAAATGAAGAAAGAGTCGTCCGAATGCTACAACGCTAGCCGTGTTGATGACCGTTTGCATATCGTGGATGTGCACAGCAGAGAAATAGTATTATTTGAGCCCACCACAGGATAGGTGGTGGTTGTGCGGCTGCCGTTGCTGGAGCAGGAGGTGTCGTGGATGTTGAGGCATCGGCAGGTTGAGTGTGCGATGATGATGCCTGGGCTTGGGCGGCCTGCAGTCGAGCTTCCTCATATGCTCGTTTTGCTTTCTCGAACTGTGGCCCCCGAGCAACAACCAAAGCCTGAACAGAAATAATTGAACCACGGTGATTATAAACGCACGAAGGAGACATACCTGCCTGTCACGCACTGCAGCCACTTCGACGACGCGAGGACGGCTTGGGCGTTGCGTGAGTTCAATTTCCTCATTGGCGTGAGGTTGAGAGCGGAAGAGTGTTGTCAGTCGGCTGATGAGTGGATCTGAACGTGAATTCAAAGACGTTGTGGGATGGGGTTCGGCTTCTTCATCTGTGTTGAGTCGAGATCGGTGAAGAAATGAGGAAAGGCGAGCTAGGAGCACACGTGGATCTACCCGCGACGGCGTGGATGGTTGCCGAAGTTCGTCTGGTGCATCGTTGTCAGGTGGGGAGCTGTGGATGAGTGAAGACAAGCGAGCGAGGAGCGCGTGTATATGGAATGACGAAGGCCTTGAGGGTTGCGGAAGTTCAGTCGATTCGCCATTGTCGGGTCGGAAGCGGTGGAGAAGAGAGGCAAGGCGAGCAAGGAGTGCGTTTGCAGAGGGATGAGGGTGTGCACCACCCATTGAGGGCTAAGAGCAGAGGTCTAGTTCTGAGCTAAGCAGTTGAAACGGTGATTACGCACATCAACATTGGTTTCCATGCCATGAAAAAACCCTGGTGGGAGTTCATCGTCACCGCCATACTGACCAGGACATTGCGTAGCATCAGCCTGGACGGTAATTGTTATAATAAACGAGAAGGATTGCAAAAACAGCACGTACTTCCAAGAATGACTTGTCACTGAGCGAAGAGCGGGGTGTGCGCTGTGTTCCTTGAGGTGCTAACTGTTTTTGAGTGTCATTTTGTGCCTAACAGCAGGCATTGTTGGTGAGGGATAGCGGCTGATGTGTGAGTACTCACAATATTGGGACCAATGGGAAGTAAGTCTTCAAGGCCAGCTTCTTTGAGGATGGCATGAACGTCCCACGTGTACGCGTTGTGATTTATGCAAGCAGTGGCTAGCACCTTTCCATCAGGGGAAAGGATTGCGGAGTGCACATTATCTTGATGCCGGAGGGGTGGTCCGACTTGGAGGTTGGTGTCGAGATTCCATAGACGCGCCGTTTTATCAACTGATGCACTTGCAAGGAGGCGGTTGTCCGAAGACAAGGAGATGCCTTTGACAAGACTTGTGTGACCTTCAAGCACAGCGATCTGCTGCCAAGTGGCAGTGTCGAATATCCTAATCGGGTCTAATGAAGCGGAGATAAGCTTCTTCCCGTCCGACGTCCAAGCCAAGCTCCGAACTATGTGATCGTGTTTGAGTGTGTTGAGAAGCTCGCCCGTCTTTGCATCCCAGATTTTGACTTCGGTAACCGTGACGTCTTCATCATCTGCACCCGTTGCAAGTTTTGATGAGTCAGGCGAGTACGTCACTGCCAACACCCATTTGTGCCCGGTTTTGATTAACGCATACACCAATGTATTCCCAGTTTTGATGGTCAGGATATTTTGGCCCGTCTTGACATCCCAGACTCTTGCTGTCCCGTCGTGGGATCCACTCGCTACTCGCTCACCATCTGCACTCCAGCACAATGCGCACACAACATCGCTGTGTCCTTTCCATTTGGCAATGACCTTCTTCGTCTCAATGTCCCACAATCTCACTTTCCCGTCCTCGTATCCACTTGCAACTATTTCACCATTCACAGACAATGCCATGGACCACACTCCGGTCTTCTGGTCACGCCAGTCCTCGCCTATCTGTGTGCCGCTCTTTAGGTCCCATAGTCGGAGTGAGCCGTCCGACGAACAGGTGATGATGCGTCGTCCGTCAGGCAAGTGCGCAACTCCGTTTACCCAGCTAGTATGGCCTCGCATCGTCTGGCGTGGCGTAATCGCAGGCGTCTCACTAGTGGAGGAAGACATGGTCCGCGCTCAGAGTCTCAACTATGTCCTGGTGGGTCAAGATGTCTATTTTTTTCATTTGATGGTTCAGAACCACATAAGCTCACGAGACAATGTACTTACAGGATTGAATCCTCGCTTACAAGACCGACGCTGGATGCTGGTCTGGCAAAATTTGACAATGCGCGAGAGATGTTTGTGGTATCCGAACCTGCTGGTAAGCAAGTCGTCAGCCTTATCCGGTAGGAGAGCCTAGAGTGTCACTCACTAGAAGAACGTTTCAGACGAGTCCAGTGTCGCGAGCCAGAGATCAATGGGTGTCTGGCTGGGAGTTGAGGGCAGTCATTCGTTCCTGCCGTTTTAAGGTACCTCCCATGTGTTATCTCGTTCGCTGCACAGCTTCAATGCTGTGTATACAAAACGCACAGGTCTGCGACTGGCGCTATGCGCTGTGCATCTTCTTATACGTAAGGGCTACATCGATGCTTCTAACAATCATTCGACAGCGTCCCGCGCTCCCTCTCCGCTCCACGTATTTCTTCCTGACTGTATTCGAACTCCAGAATACACCAGACATTCCGGTCTCAACGATGTCACTTCAACTGGGCATGAGAAGGTATGGCAGGCTGATAGGTGAGTGATCATGCATGCCAAGGTGGTCGTCCACCTCTATCTATGGACGCTTAACTTCTATTCAGGCTTGGTGCTTATCGATATCCAGTATCGAATGCGGGAAACTTGATGGCTACGCTGCATAATCGATGTTGAGAACGGCCGAGACAGTCGACCTTCTGTGCACTGGTCTCCCAAGTGACTTCGCTTTTTAGCGCATGATTTCAATCGCGTATAGGTTAGCTGCTATATTTGTCTCAATACGTGCTCAAGCCCTTTTCAATAATTTGTGCTGTTAAAACATGATCGAACACTTTCGAGTTTTGATTGTTCTCCGGCCTCTCAGGTATCGCTTCGAAACTTGTTGGCCAACCGACCGTTAACCATCTATCGAGTTCACACTATTTGATGCTGGCTTCGGACCTCCACCAAAACGCTTATGCTCAAGTTCACTAGATCATCCCCGTCACCAAGAAGCTGGAAGATCTAAAAAACAAGCGAGCAGGTTAGCTGAAACACCCGCGACATGCATCATTGTTAGTGCAACGTCTTACAATTCCGAAAGCTTTAGTCAAGGTTTAAATGGAGATGCATGCAGGCTCAAATCGATATCGTTGATGCGCACCCAAAATAAACAAACGACATCTATTTGAGGGACTATTACTATGTAACTCTTGCTTCCTCGTCTGCTTGACTGCAGCGCTCGACATTCAACCACCTCGAAATCCTTCTCTGTGACCACTGTGACTAAATCCAGTATTTTTGATCATGGCAACATTCTGAGCCGAGCACCATAAGACACAGCGAGGTTAAATAGCATCAATGTCACTGATGTCCATCTACTTTTGCTGCATGACACTATCCGTGCCAGACGATCCTCTCCTCGCTGCCCGATCTGCTCGCACCGTCTCACATGCGTGGTTGGTCTAGTGCACGATAAGTCAAGGGTCGATCTCAAGGTACCAACCTCGTCAGATTTGTGTTGTGACCCTTGCAGTGCCGATGAAGAACAGCGAGGACGACTGTCAGTCGCTCGTACATTTTGATGATGGCGTAATCATCTGTCCTGAGATCACGGACATGGCTCGTCCCTGGGGAGACAATCGGCTTGTGGCATATGCCACACTAAAGAGACAGTTCTGGACAAGCGTGGACACTGTCCAAAATGTCAGAATTTTTGTTTCTCCGGGTGCGACTACATCGACGCATGCGTGAGGTGTTAGCAGATGAACCTGCGCAACGATTGCAAGGAACTTGATGAAGATGGTCACATTTCTGACGAGTAAGAGATTCAGTTGTCTAACGGGAGATGCTCAAGTCTCATCGAGGTTCTCAATGAAAAAGAGAACTTCAACATCCGCCATGGGACTCCAAACGGTATGTCCAAGTCCAATGTTTGCAGAGAGATATGTTGTGCTGGCCCGCAGTAAGATCGATATCGAGATTCACAATATCAATTTTCACTCACAGCATGAAGTGCTTTTCCTTTCTGAAATTGGCTGGTCATCCCCCGGACCCTTCTTTGATCGCTTTTTCTCTGTGCTTGGTTCTGGATTTGGACTCGGTACCCTGGGTATCTTCCAAGGACTGTATGCCATCTTTACTTTATTTCTGTACACAGCGCTGATTTTTTTAGTATCGGAGCTTCAGGCAGCTCTCTCGCAACATGTGGATGACTTCTTCTCTTCCGGGAATCGGCCAAGAGCAGGATTATTCACTAGGTCGACTAGCTAGTGATCAAGAAGACAAAGTCATGCCAAGGAGAAAATAAATTTCCATGATGTTTGAATGCTGCGTATCATAGTAGTCGTTTAGCGGGAGCCACATTGATTTGCATAAGTCTCGAATACAAGTGGTAGTAGCATCAATTCCAACGAAAGTGCTCGGAAGAGAGAGGCCACTTAGCGGGTGCGTGGGGCAGCAGTATTTGTTTGACGAGTGCGTGATAGACGGGGGAAACAACTTGTGAGAACTGCAAAGCAGGTAGTGTCTGAATCATGTTCAACGTCCGGTGGAGCAGGGTGGGTAGTTGTAGCAGAAGCGTTGGCACCTCCGGTCTGCAATGTTGCCAGGGTAGCTCCACCAACATTGGATGTCCCCGCTGGTGGAGCACTGCTGCTTGAGGCACCGAGGTGGGCTTGCTTACGGGGAGGACATTGTTGCTGCAATTTCTTGTCCCTTTCCACAGTGTGGCGATTAGCAGTGCGCTGCAAGATGAAATCAGCACTACGAGATTGATGTTGCCGGCCAGGGGACCTACATGTTTGCCTCGTGTTGCAAAGACGTCCACAAGGGGAATACTGCGCCTGCGAGGAGTATGGTCCTGGGGAGAGGAGGAGTGAGAAAAGAGTCGATTCATCTTGTTCTTGAAGCCATCGGTGTTGCGCGTGGTGGTGGCAGCGCGATTGTTGCGTTCGGATGAAGAATGTGGATCAAACTTACAAAGGATGGTGAGATATGCATCAAATGAACCGTATCACATTGACTTACACCATCGAAGAACCTCAGGCTAGTAGTCTGTATTGGAGCGCGTCTTGGGTAGGGCTGCTGGCCTACGATGGTTTTCTGCGGGAGTGAAATTAGGAATTGTGGAGAACGACAGAGGTGAAAACATACCTTGAGAATTTTCTCAGTGGACTGCATGGCAGGTCAGCATGAGGGATGACACGACGAGAAGATTTGCTCACCTGTTGGAGCTCTAACTCACTCAGAGGAACTGTCCATGTGCGAACGAGCTTGTCGAAACAGCCAGTCGCGATGAGCTGGTTATCCTCGGAAAAGGCCACGCCCCAGACTTCATCAGGGTGCTCGAGTGGCTCGCCAATTTGTTCGAATGTGGTGAGGTCAAAGAACCGCGTTGTCTTGTCGTATGATGTAGTTGCGAATTTTGTGCCATTTGGAGCGATGGCTAGTCCGTAAAAGGTGTCAGTATGCGCGTCAAACTGTTTGATGATGTCTCCGGTGGTAGCATATGAGATTCGGATGTCTTTCCAGTTTCCACTGACGAGACGAAGACCATCTGGAGTGAATGCGACTTGCGATGCCCGCTGTTCTATTTTCAGCAACTCTTTTCCCGTTTTCAAATTCCAAATGATGATGTGTTCCTGGGTGCCTGCTGCGAGTTTGGTGCCATCCGGGGAGTATGCCACCGAGTATGCCGCACTGCCCACTTTGAGTGGCCCGAGGACTATTTCCCCCGTCTCCCTCTTCCACACGCATACCGTTTCGTCCGATGATGATGCACTTGCAAATGTTTCGCCGTCCATTGCAAATACGATGCCCCGAACCCAACCCTTATGGCCCTTGAACGACACGGGCACTCTTTTGAGCTCTGCCTCATTCGTCGCAACTTCCCAGACCAGGATGCTTCCGTTAACTGCTCCACTCACAATCCAACGTCCATTGGGGGATGCTGCAAGTACCCAGACTTCGGCATCGTGACCCAACAAGGGCTCTCCCACTTGTTTCCCCGTATCCAAATCCCACACCCGAAGACTCTTGTCGTGCGAGCCACTGACGAGGAGACGGGTGCCGAGGATGAAAGCTACGTCGTTCACCTCTTCTTCATGGCCCTTCAGTGTCATTTTGATATGTGGTACCAGCTGTCCCTTTCGTGTGGACTGGGCTGGCGCTTCCGGCGATGCTTTGTGAGCAGCGGTGACCGCCATTCAATCTTATTCGGTGTCTCAGTCAGCAGAAAGACTGAGGGAGGAATCACTTACACGCGCTATGGTGGGTAATCGTCGAGTTGCATCTTCTGTAAGATATTATCGCTGAAACCCTCATGTTGGTCTTGCTGTAGACACGTGGTACAGACCTTTCGGAAAGTCTTGACTCACGTGTTCGAAATGGTTCAAAAATAGTGAAAATATCGAAAATTCATTTAAATCACTTTCGAGTTTTGTATGCCTCTGAACGGCTTCAAAATCATCATATCTCACAAGTTTATCACTCAGACTCGTCATGGTCTACCAGAGGATCAGTCGTGATCGGAAAGAACGAGCCCTGTGCCTGCTTTTGGAGGAAGGATGGGACATTGAGTGCATTGCTGTTGCTCTTGGAGTATCGTCAAGAACTTCAGAAGTATAGAGCGGTGGGAGGCCAATTAATCATGAACATGGACATATTAACCCTCCTACACCAATCATGGGTCGCCCTCGCTTGCTGGATCAAGTTATGACAGACGAGATCCACGAGCTGCTAGCTGAAACCCCGTCACTGCTACTTGACGAGATCGGCGAATGGCTTGCCATATACCACGATCAGCCAATCTCGACGACAGCTCTCCACGAACACCTCAGGGACCTTGGTCTCGCCTACAAATGCTTGAGGGTCGCGGCCGAACGTGATGACGGTTTCCGAGCTGATTGGTTGCACAACATGACAACCAACTATACAGCTGAGCAGCTTGTGTTCCTGGACGAGTCAAACAAAGATGACCGCACCACACTCCCTAAATATGGTTGGTCACTCAGTGGACAAGCCCCCTTTGACACTGTCCGCTTGAACAGAGGCATTCGATACAGCATGTTGCCGGCTCTCACCATTGACGACTATATAATGACTATCTGAGTCGTTGAGGGATCTATAGACGGCGCAGAGTTCTACGATTTCATTGTCAACGACGTAGCAAGTATATCCTCTTCAGCATCTGAATCATCAACAGATTCATCATCAGAGTGTTGTGAATGAGAGGCATTCTCCTCATCAGAGCATTCAGTTACTGTATTATACATAATCTAATGTTCAAAAGAGTGACAGTAATGCTTTTCTGCTCGACTTCGAAGGAGACTTTGCTGAATTTTCGATTTATTTGAATTTTCAACATTTCTACTATTTTTGAACCATTTCGAACACGTGAGTCAAGACTTTCCGAAAGGTCTGTAACTTGCATACGGCAACGTCCTCGGCGCTTGATTCTTCAATAGGCACCATGGCCACTTTGCCAGTGACTGTTTTGACCTGTCGTAACTTCAAACATGCATGTCCAATTTCTCGCTCACTCATCGGTTGACCCGAGATTTCTTCTCGCGTACCAATAGGTGATCCCATGAATGCGATCAATCACTGACTCGATATTGGTTGGCCGTTGTAATATTATAACTTTAGCCCAAGGGAGAACCAGCTTTTCGTTCTTGCAGGTGACCACTCTCTTGGTACGCGGCATAACCTTTCCTAACCACCATAAGTTGGTTCCATCTACTGGCTGTCATGCGCAAGCATATTCGCCTTACGGACTCGGACGCACAGCCAGACATAGTGGTGGCCAATATGTATATGTGCGAGAATCTTGTACACCTGACCTGCTATTGCCAATACGACGGATAATCAAGCCACGACAGAACACTAAACATTGTTACAGTATTCTCAATTTCTCATCGAGCACTACCCCCACCAATATAAGTTTTCGCCATGCAAAACTAGACTGGCAGCCATGCTGCGTCTGCGCTCATTCCGGCTGAACTCACTGGCACGAATTTATTTGGGTGAACTGGACGGTTCTCGCCGACAACATCTATGCCCTGAGTCCTTGCGATTGGCACGTTCCACTCGTAGGTGCGCAGGATGAGAGTTGGCTCTGCATGTTGCCCTGAGTTCTCCATAGGGAAGATGAAGGGAAAGTAACATTCCCGACGTCCATGAATTCTGCGTATTATAGTACAATGGCAATCATTTATTGGGAACAACATTAAATCACATAAGGTATCTTTAAATACATGCGGCAGTTGTACCTACTTGTTGCTACGAAAATGTTCGGAAGAGAGAGGCCACTTAGCGGGTGCATGTGGCAGCATTTGTTTGTCGAGTGTGTGAAAGACGCGGGAAGCAACTTGTGAGAACTGCAAGGCAGGTAGTATCTGGAACATGCTCAACGTCCGACGGGGAAGGGGGTCTGTGAGTTGCAGCAGAAGCACTGGTACTTCCGGCGTGCAACGTTGCTGGTGTGGCTCCACCAATCACATTGGATGTGCCTGCTGGTGGTGCGCTGCTGCTTGAGGCACCAGCATGGGCTTGCTTACGAGGAGGACGTTGTTGCTGCAATTTCTTATCCCTTTCAACAGTATGGCGATTAGCAGTGCGCTGCGAGATGAAATCAGCACTACAATATTGATGTCGACGGTCAGGAAACTTACATGTTTGCCTCGAGTTGCGAAGACGTCCACAAGGGGAATACTGCGTCGGGGAGGAGCATGGTCACGAGGAGCGGAAGAGCGAGAAAAGAGACGGTTCATCTTGTTCTTGAAGCCATCGGTGTTGCGCGTGGTGGTAGCAGCGCGATTGTTGCGTCCAGATGAAGAATGTGGATCAAACTAACAAAGGATGGTGAGATATGCATCAAACGAACCGTATCACATTGACTTACACCATCGAAGAACCTAGTAGTTTGTATTGGAGCGCGTCTTGGGTAGGGCTGTTGGCTTATGATGGTTTTCTGCATAAGTAGGTTAGGAACTGTGGAGAACGACTCGAGGGTGAATGCATACCTTGAGAATTTTCTCAGTGGACTATATGGCAGGTCAGCATGAAGGATAACACGACGAGAGGATTTGCTTACCTGTTGAAGCTCTGTTTCGCTCAGAGGAACTGTCCATATGCGAACAAGCTTG